>CAKMRK010000196.1:0-282278 GCA_928213465.1 Penicillium sclerotigenum | reverse complement strand
TATGGAAGAAGGAAGGGGGTGGTTAAATTTGTAATTAACAGGCTTGAAAGGCTTGGCAGTAATCAGGCAGAAATCAGGCCCCATGTGGTGCCGCCAGCTTTTCCATGTGGTGCCAGCAGCCTTACCCTTTATAAATCCCAGTGCTCTCTTTAATCCAATGAGTTAACTTCAACTTGTCATTTAGATGATCCCAACACATTCGCGTGACACAATGACTAGCTGTGTTTATTGTATGTCAAATACCGCTTTATCTGGCCTGGTAGGATGTTGCCCAGGCCATGCTAGTGGGGTTGAGAGCATTGCTACAATGACGCCAAGGTCACTGTGACCCCGTCGTTACTCTTTCAGGTAATACAGCATTCGCCCTTTTCTGTACAAATTTCACCGCACCATCATGTGCGGCATACACATTGCCAGGTCCTGATCTGAACGACTATGTGTGTAACATCACAATCTCTGTCAAATATCTATATCGTAGGGACATTGGGAGAACCCAAAGGGAGAATACTTATAGCTACTCAGTGTATTACTAGGATAGATCGGGATCATGGGCGTGCACTCTTCATACGACACGTCGACCTGGTGTCAAAGCCAAACCCATCAAGCAACTTCCACAAGATCTACCACGACCACTGCACAGCCAACCGCATCCAACTCTGGCAGTTCCAGCTCATCGACATCTCCTAGTACAATTACGGGTAGTGTTATTGGGAGTGTTAAAGGCGCTGGTTTTATTGGAGCCAGTGTCATTTTCCTAATCATTAGATGCTTGCGAAGCATGTGTACTTTTAATTACGTTTGTTGAAATATTGGTAATTAGTAATGAGGTAATCACAATTTTCTGAGTGACTTGTGAATACAAAGTGGCTAGAGAGAGAAGGATCAATTGTTTCCTTGCCAGATATCACTTAGTGGGTGCTCAATGTGCCGGATTCGGCTTCATCTACACATGAGAAATTACTGAGAAAGATTTGTTTCATTGATCGCGCAAGCTTGATATCATTAAACGCAAATGCCGATCAGCAAAAGTAAAGACAGACCGAGACCCCATGCCCTGGATGCGCCATTGCGCAAAGGAAAGTGGAATCGAACCACCGAAATGATATCGCCGAACGCCAAAGGATCGAAAGAAGTGAAATAAAAATGTGAAAAGTCAAGACGCGTGGCCACTAGTATCTGCGCCGAGCGGGCTCAGGGCTGGGGCTTCGGCTGGCGCTGCGAGGATCTCTGCCGCGCTCCTTAAGCCACTTCTTGGTGCTGAGTCGCAGTTCACGGTCAAGCTCAGGCGAAGGATCTTTTCGGTGAATGAAATTGCAGAAGCCCCCTCGTACACACCCTTCACCGCTATTGAGTCGACAACAGGCTTCTCGGAAATCTGTGACGGGTGATAACTCGCAGTAAATTGGTCGCGCTGCGTACCAACGGGAGTTCAACGCATCACACGCTGCCTGCGCATCTTCTTCGTATTTGAATCGGCCGTAAACGTTACCAATGAGATCTATTGTTGCGAGATTAGATGTCAGTAGGGATATTGGACATTTGAAAAAGAACACTATTTACGGTCGTTGTTGTTGTCGCAGATGACCAACTCTTCAAGCTCGCCGTATTTACACATCTCACACCATACGTCCTCGTAGAAGGCGTCAAAGTGGTTCTGCATCTGGCTGGGGTTCATCTTGTTCTTGGGGTCGTAGGCCGGGTTCTGATACATGTTCGGCATGAGAATGGTTTGCGAGTACGAAGGCTTAACATGCTTGCGAGAGCAGCGGTCACCGTGTCGGCATGCGCCGATTTTGTAGTAGAACGAACAATTGACCTTGTCCTGCTCTGTACCGAAGATGGATGCAAGGTAGTTGGCCATGGTTAATAGCTGTCAAGCTCTGGTGTTGGTGGGGGGGGATTAAGAGAAGGTGAAATGAGAGCCTCGGTTGCGTGGCAGAAGAAGGAGAAGTAATTGAAAGCTGGGTGATATTCCCTGAACTTTCTCGAGTGGCGCGAATACTTGATGACTAAACCCTGGGAGCTCCTCGGTAGTCGGAGTATCTATTCTCCGAGATCTATCAACTACCCGGTTCTTTGCCAAGCAACCCACGGTTGCTTGGCAAAGAACCGGGTACAAGCATTTGTGAGTATTCTACCTAGACCTCCGCAAAGAAATGGGCCCGAACCCTAGGCCCACGGCCCAACCCATGGTGGGCTATGGGCTCAACCTTCAAAGCCTAACCCAACCCACAGCCCACTATGGGTTGGGCCGTGGGCCCCTATAAAAACCCATATAGGCGCCGACAAAGCGAACTCTGTAATCGTTGTATTACGACCTTCCACTGATAGTATGAAGTTCAAATTTGAAATTTAAAATAAAGGGGATACTATAAGTATAAATATCAATTTTGAACAAAATCCGATCGGTGGGGGTTAAGATATAACTGAAAAGGTGAATATTGATATTTTAATATTAGGTATATACAGGTTTTATAGAGAAGCACTACCACTTTCTAGTGAACCTCTATAATTTTAAAAATCCTTTAATTAACGCGCTTTCTTATATCCTTTTACGTGAGATAGAGAGAATACTAGTAATTGATTCTAAAACATTAAATTTAATATAATATTACCTTAGGGATTAGGGCAAGAAACGGAGGTAAAATAGAGGTAATTTAATTAATCCTAAAAGGGGGGGTTGGGTTGGGCTGGGCTTTGGGCTTTATGGGCTTTATGGAGGTCTAATTCTACCTACACACATTTGAATACAAATTTTTAGCACATATATTCTATATTTCGCACCTAATTCTTGGGGGGCGTTTTTTTTTTCATTCTTCCAGCTATAACAATAACAAAGAGAATAAAGTCTAAAGAAAGACATATAAATAAGACATAAAAAGACGTTGCAAAAGACATCATTAAACCCGTGGACCTGTGGAACCAAACTACCTATGTCGTTTTCTCCTAATTCTGACAACCAACTTGGCATGGTCGACAGCGCCCGCGTCCAGGGACCCTTAAAGCTGGGTGTGGAATTGGTTTGAGTGGAGGCGAGTTAGATAGAGAAATACAGTCCGGTTCACGAATCTGACTGAATAACAACAAGGTTGATAAAAATGCATCTCTTTTCCTATTATACATCAAATACTCACAGCTTATAACTATGACCTTTGTCCTAAGCAGCCAAGCCGCTTACATCTAGTGAAAGCTTTTGTTTTTTTACCATCTTAGAAATAATCTTTCCGGTTCCCAAACATAAAGAAATTCTCACGCTCCGTGCCTAGCGGCTATGAAGACGCCTCCCTTAGGGTTTGCTTTCACTTCCCCCGAAGAGTAATCCCCAACTCTTCCAAGTGTGGGAACACCAGTACTTCCTACCGGGCGGAAGCGCAGCCCCTCACGGATAATCTCCAAGTCATTCCCTAAGGAAGATCTCGGGGCTAAATCCACATGACGGAGGGTGTGTTGGATCTAGCTGCGGTCTCTGCTCTACTGGTGCCTGTTCGCAACCAATCGTCACCACAGATACCGCCTCTCTTGCGTTAAGCAACGGTATCCAAGTTGAATGCTGCTCCTTTCATATATCCCACTTCTTGTCTCCGCCCTGTGCTGCGGCAAGCTCATGGTGCAAGTCGAAGGACATAGCACTAAGAGGGGCAACAGACGCCTCGAACCAATCCCTGGCTAGGAAACCTGCAGCATATCCTAAGGCTGTAGCGAAAAGCTCCGGAGATTGTTCAACGATGGGAATCTCGCCTTCTGGTTGGTTCGTAGATAGGTAGTACCCAATTGAGGCTCAAATGATGCCTCCTCCGAGAATAATGGTCGACATGTTGGCCGTTGTAGGTGCAAAATTCAAAAAGTTTATCAATTGTCGAGATGAGATGTTGGTCGCCATTTTTGCTGGCAAATGGGACTGTTTAAGTTTTATATTCCTCCGCAATCTACGATCTTGCTTTCAGGTTTCCTTTGCACCGGCCCAGGAATACGTACAAGGTGGTGGGGTGGAATAACACTTGGATATTATATAATGATACACGCTACCCAACCTTGAAAACATTGAATACATATGTACTATGGAGTAGGGGAAGAGCTAATCGCCAAAGTTGACTCTTTGGGTGATCGTTATAGTGTCTCCTATGAAAAGTGGATCTCTCGGATTGCTTCCCTGTAATCCCTAACGGCTTTATCGTCCATTCGCTTCGCTGTACCGGTTCACGATATATGTTATATGTACCTAGATACTCTATGTATTTCCATCTGGTAACCTCTTGAAATTTGGACTCTTTGAATCAAAGTTATTGCTTTTAAACGTATTTATCTCCAGAGCCAAGATCACATATTCTGATAGATATTCATTGGGGAAACTATCTGTCTAAGGATAATAACCTCGGTTTCTTATTTTTTTTTTCATTGCAAATTAAACAATTACTCGGAATATTGCTCAAATATATACCTATAGATTCTATTCTATATACAATACTCCGTATAATAAAAGGTGTACAACATGACGTCCACCTGCAGGGAAACCTTCCCGAGGTCCGGGCCCACGATATTAATAAGCCCCGCACTAAACCTTTCGCAGCACTCTCACTGTCCACGGGTCTTCATATTATAATTCCTTGTCATTATATTGATTGTTGGCATTAAAAACGCAAAATAAATTCGAAGTAAGTTATACTGGCTACCTATCCAGAGTTTACCAATGCTTGAGTTACTGGCTTTACAGAGCTGTTCAGTCATGTTTGTTCACCCATGAATATATACCGACAGCTCGAGGATGTTTATGGAACAAGTCTGTTGGTATACAAAGCAAAACCAAATTTGCAGTCATGCATGCTCCTTGAGGGTGTCGTTTCGAACTTAGCATCCTTTCTGGCCTTCATTTGTCGCGGTGTTGATTTTCCACTAGGAACTTCGTACCACTAACACCACTATAGCGTTCATCAGAATGGCCAAGACGATCATTGTCACGGGAGCTTCAAGAGGTAGCGCCTGTCAAATTTTGTGCATAGCCATATACTAATAACAACCCCTCCAGGTATTGGTCTTGCTGTGGCTAAGTATCTGCTCACAGCACCTCAATCCCACAATGTGGTGGTGGTGGCCCGCAGCGTTGAACCCCTCCAAAAGCTCAAGGAGCAATACGGCAAACAGGTGGCAGTTCTGAATGGCGACCTGGCAGACTTTTCTCTTGCCCAACAGGCCGTCGATACCGCCATCAAGACCTTCGGTCAGCTCGATGGAATGGTCCTTAACCACGGCCTTCTAGGCCAGATCGGCAAAATCTCCGACGCCGATCCCCAGCAGTGGAAAGAAGGCTTTGATATCAACTTTATCAGCTTGGTTGCTTTTGTACGGGACCTAAATCAAATCTACAATGCACTACTAACAGAACCTAGGCCAAAGCGGCTCTCCCAGCTCTCCGTGAGTCCAAAGGAAAAATTATCTTCACGTCTTCTGGTGCAGCAGTGACCGGTTACCGTGGCTGGGCTCTCTACGCTGCCACCAAGGCTGCCATGAACAACTTCGCCATGAGCCTGGGTGCCGAAGAACCCGACGTCACCTCCGTGTCTATCAGGCCCGGTATGGTCGACACCGAGATGCAGCGCGCTCTGCGGGAGGACCATGCCACAGCATTGGACGCCGAAATGCACTCTAAGTTTACTGGAGTCTACAAGGACGGCAAGCTTCTCAAGCCCGAGCAGCCCGGCCATGTCATGGCCAAGCTGGTGCTCGATGCGCCGAAGGCACTCAGCGGTCATTTCCATTCGTACGTGCTATCACACACAGGTTATACGCGAAATGCTAATAATTGGCAGATGGAACGACAAGGAACTCGAGGCTTTCCAGGAATAAGAAGATCATTGATAGCTAGTGTAAATTTTTTATTTTTTTGTTGTTCATATCTGTAATCTTTATAGCAAGTCAGTAACGATCACCATAGAAATAATGAGGGCTAGATCTGAAGCAATGATTGTTTACAAGTCAGTCGAAAGATGAAAAGCAATACATTTTAGAAGCATTAGATGCAGTGCACCTTCATGTTTAGCATGGAATGTAAAGGTATACATCATGTAATTGGAACTGAAAACATAGCAAAAATTTCTGCGCGTACCTTTTAAATACAAATGTAAAGATTCCTGTCCTCCAATTGTGTTCCGTGAATATAATTCAAAAAGAAACGAGTTCAACGCTACAGTAACGAAATTGGATTCCTGTAAAATTCTTCAATAAAGTTAGCGACAGCTTCAAATAAATGAAGTGATATGGAAATAAGCAAAATTGATTGAGTTCAGATAGTCCGTTTGGCTAGGACAGGTAAGGTCACCATGGAATGTATGATAGGGGCGACAAGCAAAGTTCATCATGTAGAAATTGAGAAAAAGGGATTCTAGCAATAGCTTACCATTAGTTTGGAGCCTAGGAAAGAGTCAATCTCATTTGAAGAACTCTTTCCAAGGTAGTTGGAGGAGATTGAAGACTGATGAAGAAGAAGTAAAATGAAAAAAAAAAATTGGCGCAATTTATGTGATCTAAAAGCGGTAGTATTCTGCCGGCAAGAAATTGTACTGAATTCCGTCGCGCACCTGCGATGGGCCATGAAACTTCGAGCCCCACGCAAAAAGATCAAAGAAATTAAAGCATCCCTTTTTACGCCTCTCCCTTGGGATCTAGCACTTGTTCTTCACTCATCTGTCAACATATCATCTAATTCGCCATGTCCGACCGAGAATTCAACTGTGAGTGAGCTCAAGATCTTGCCCGCCTACGCGCAACCTGCTGACAAGTACGTGAATAGCAAACGATGACCTATCGCTGCCTAAAGGTATGGCACAATAACCCTCATAAATATGTATAGCTCTTTGTGAGCTTTTTTACTGTCTGGCCACTATGCACTTGAGGCTTTACGTATGAATTTGCTAGCATTTGCTAACTTATCTCGGTAATAGCGACGGTCCAGAAGATTATTACTGAGATTTTACCACCTAGCTCCGGTCAAACCTTCTCCAAGGATGCGCGCGACTTGCTCATGGAATGCTGTGTTGAATTCATCACCCTGATCTCCTCCGAAGCCAACGATATCAGCGAGAAGGAAGCCAAGAAGACCATCGCTTGTGAGCATGTGGAGAAGGCATTACGGGATCTCGGCTTCAGTGATTATATCGCTGATGTACTCGCTGTTGCCGATGAACATAAGCAGCAGCTTAAGGTATGTGGATATCTTGCTTGGAACTGTGACACCTTAAAGCGCAGGCTGACCTCTGATCTTAATCATAGTCACGAGAGAAGAAGCAGAGTAAGATGGAGCAAAGTGGTCTGACAGAAGAGGAGCTTCTAAGGCAACAACAGGAGCTATTCCGATCAGCGACTGACAAGTATCATGCTGTCCCAGAATAGAATCACCTAAGACTCGTGCTGGTCATAGAGTGGAAAGGATGATGGCGTTTTGTGTGTTCCACCGGATATGTGGGTCTGGAGTTTTTTTCCTGAATGATTTCTGATTCTTTTCTTCTGCTTTGAGAGGATGGATTGTGGGCAGGATATACTATCTAATGATGCGAAAGCGCATAATGCATTAGTTAATTGAATATGACTTGAATGTTTTAAGACTTGGTTCAACTCTCTAGAAGGCCTAATGGCATACAATATATGTTCAATGAAAGATGAGTATGTTAGCCACCACCATGCTTGGAGAAAGTCCACTCTTCCTCTGGCTGAGCTTATAGATAAATTCTGCTGAGGTGGCTATACGCATATGTGGTCGAGTACTGCGCAATATCTTCCGCTACTATATAGTTATGTCACTATCAATTCTACTGGTATAATTTCGATCTGATTTCATGATTTTTTAAATATATTTTTTCTAACAAATGAAACACAATAGTAAATTACCTATTGATATTGAATAAATAAATATATAGTCCAGAATCAATAAGTTTGTGTAAATCAAAGGTTTGTTGTGACCTTATATTGTTTTGACCTTCCAAGTCTTCGGAGACATTAGTCCTCGTCCAATATCCACTCCACCACACGTGATTTTCGATCCACTCAAATTACGCTAAACCAAAATGGGAGGAAAGCGTAACCAACGCAAATCGAGCCACCGCGGAGCTCCAACGCGCAGTCATCACTGGTCGCAACGCTCTTTATTGCCACTGATAACGATGCCTCCCTTCAAGGATGAGCATATTCTGGTAGGTTTAGTCCCTTATACTTCCTTGTTTAAAACTAACCCATCCGTCTAGCTAATTGCGCCGGGTTCGCAAATGACCTTGGCGCAGCTCGGCCTGCCCGAAACATTCACGCCCGCGCGATTTCGGTTCCCAACCCGCATGTTCCCCGCAGAGAAGAAGGGAGAATATGAGCCTTACCGTGTCCACGAGAGACGTCAAGAGGTTAAAGTCAACAATGGCACGGATGCCCCAAAGCCAGACGTGGAGATGAAGGACGCTGAGCCCGCCGCGACCGACGGTACCACGACCACAGAAACCACTGTCAAGACCGACGAAAACACCCAGAATAATAGCGAGTCAGCCAAGACTACCGAGGAGGTCTTTTATGAGGAGGACCCGGCATCCGACGAAGGGGCAATCTATCCGATCGAGAACGGGCGCATCGTCGACTGGCCCTGTTTCTTCGCCCTGCTCACTCACATTCACAATACCTTGAGCCCACCTTTCCATACTCCTATTATGCTTATTGGTCAGCCCGTCTGGTCCGCACGCGATCGCGAGGCAATCACTCAATTCGTCTTTGAGAAGTTCAAGGCACCCGCTTTTAGTCTTATGGATTCTGCTCTTGCGGCTTGCTACGGATATGGTACAGCTACAGCCACTATTGTTGATGTTGGAAAGGGCAAGGTCGACGTCACTGCTGTGACCGACTTCGCAGTCAACGAACACGGCAGGGGAATCGCATTGGAGGGATGCGGTGGAGATGCTATGACCGATCGTCTTGTTGAGCTGCTAGGTCCGAAGGGATTTACCAGAGAGATGTGCGAACAGCTCAAACGAAGCAATATTACCGAGATTCTGCCCCCAGGAACCCCACTGCCTGGGTCTTCTGCTACTGCGCGACAGGGCGCCAACCCTGCTGTTGCTGCCTCGACAGGCGGATCAGATGGAGATGAGTCTGCTCCGCGCGGTCCAGGAGATGGCACTCAGACAGGAATCGAGGGG
This sequence comes from Penicillium sclerotigenum, assembly GCA_928213465.1. Taxonomy (NCBI): domain Eukaryota; kingdom Fungi; phylum Ascomycota; class Eurotiomycetes; order Eurotiales; family Aspergillaceae; genus Penicillium; species Penicillium sclerotigenum. Next base: position 273,114 of record CAKMRK010000196.1, on the reverse strand, counting down.
GATAATGGTGACGAAGAGGAGGGTGTCCTTGATGTCGCTGCGATTGTCAGCGGCAACCCCACTGAATACCTTGCCAATGTCGAGAAGGAAAAGACAAGTGCCAAGAAAGGAGCAGTTGACCCCAAGGCAGCCCGTTTGCCTAACTCGAAGAAAGAGAAGGCGTCCTTCCAGTTTGAGGAGTTTGTTCAGATGGAAGGAGAGAAGGCAACAGCCCACGGTGCTCGGCAGTACGTTCGTCATACTCGGGATATTGAAGTCAGTGTCGAGCGTTTCCTTTTGACTTCGCCACGTTCGACGGTCGGAAACCGCTTGACTGGTGGTATTCTCGAGGACATTGCGACTCAGATTCACCACACCATTCTTGCCGTCCCAGATGCCACAAAAAGAAGCGAGCTTTGGGACTCTTTAATTATCGTCGGATGTGGAAGCAAGGTCAAGGGTATGTTTATTATTAATACCCATAGTTTAGGATTTTTCTCGCTAACATTAACACAGGTTTCACACAGGCTTTGCTGGCTGTCATCACGCAAAAGTTCATACTCTCTCCATCTGGCACCATCTTCACGTCTGAAATTCCTTCAAACTTCACCACTCCCCTTCCAACCGGTGCCAACACACCGGCTCCTATGGGTCAAACCGGCCCGATGTACCACCCTGCGGCACCTGGAGTAAACCCTCTCCTTGTGGCTGCTACTCACAACAATCCCGGTATGCCCGGTGGTATGCCCGGCACGCCCTCCATGGATCCCAGCATGTTATCACACTACCGCTCAACCGGTCACTCCCAAACTCCAACCTCAGTCAAGACTCTGAAGCTTCCTGAGTATTTCCCAGACTTCAAAGACCAGGGCAACAGCAACGCTCCGGGCGCCAGCAGTGGTAGTGGTGGTAACCCAGGCGCGCCCGGCACATCGCAAGGTGGCCACGGAATGGAAGAGGCCGTTTTCCTCGGCGCTCAGATGGCTGCCAAGGTTTTCTTTGTCATTGATCAGGGTCTTAGCAAGGGTTATATGAGCCGGGTTGAGTACAACGAGAGCGGACCATCTGCAATCCACGAATACATCCTGTAATACTTGCAGGATCGGTGATTTAATAGTCATGCCGTTTTATCGGACATTTCTTCTCTTTGGCGAAGTTTGCTGGTATGTCTCCGAAATATCTTCTTCTTGTTTTATGTACGCTATGATCCTAGGTAGAAAAGTGATCTCAGGATGCAGGCGTAGGATCTGGGGGAGTTTTGTTTAATTTTGTCGGAATAGTTCAATGAACCCAAGTATTCAGCTTCATTCCATCTTCGTCCACATACAACATAAACATCCATATCTATAAACATTAAACTAAGGAATCAACTAACTAACCAATTTTGGAAGCTTTGAGAGGGACCAGGCCACTTTAGGTTGTCCCGGTGTCATGTGACACATTATGTAATAATCAGCTTATCGCGTTCAGATCTGCGCCACTTCCAAGCTTCTCTCGCGACTTTCTTGAATGCTTCTCCACATACCCATCTTTCCGATCTCTTAGACCTTCAAAGCTTTCCACTCCCATCGCTTTCTCTGAACGCTTCTCCCAAATTCTTTACCAACATACAAAATGGGCCGTGCGGAGGCTGGCACTACAAAAGCCATCGGCAACAAGATCAAAAGCAAAGGATTGGGTCGCCTTCGATGGTTTTGCCAAGCATGCGAGAAACAATGTCGAGATGAAAACGGTTTCAAATGTCACACTATGACTGAATCGCATGGTACGAGACTCCATCCTCTATCTCCTGGCCACCTGCTAACCTTGCATTAGTCCGACAGATGATGATCATTGGAGAAGACCCGCGAAAGCACATCAGAGAGTTTAGTCGCGAATTTGAGCGAAATTTCCTTGACACCCTCAGAACTACACATGGAACTAAACCTATCAACGCCAATCATTTCTATAATCAGATTGTGGCTGATAAGCAGGTATGTTCATTGTATTTCACTTTTTCCTGCTCAATCTAGCTAACTTTTTCATAGCACATTCACATGAACAGCACAGGTATGTCCCGATGAAAAGTGTAAGCAAGAACCAAGGCTAACTTTGGTGGCAGAATGGAAAAGTCTATCGCAGTTTGCAGCCTACTTAGGCCGAGAGGGGAAATGCCGCGTTGAGGACACCGATAAGGGCTTGGTTATAGCGTGGATTGATAACAGTCCAGATACCCTTCGCCGCCGGGAGGCTATCTTGAAGAAAGAACGCCAGGAGAAGGGAGACGAAGAACGAGAGCAACGCTTGATTCAGGACCAGATTAAGCGAGCCCAGCAAGCAGCGCTGGCTAGCAACACTACGACAGATCCAGAACCTGAGGCAAGATTGTTGCAAAGGAAGGAAGGGGAAAAGATGACTCTGAATCTTGGACTTGGCTCGAAGAAGATAGCTACGCAGCCTGCCTCGACTCCTACAACAACAACAACAACAACAACAACAGCGACGACAGTATTGCTGGAGGGAACAGATGTACCGACAGAAAGCACCGACTCTACCGCTCCGTCTGCGCCTGCAGCACCAGTCAAGATTTCTATGTCAATGGGCGCACAGAAGCCGAAGAACGTGTTTGCTGCAGCTAAGAAGAACCCTTTGGCCGGGAAGAAGGGTTCTATATTCGCGGCTCCTAAGAAGATGACTGAACAGGAAAGGATTATGAGAGCTGAGATGGAGGCAATGGAGCGAAAACGATCTCGTCCAGACTCTGGTTTAACGAACAAGCGACCAAAGATCACTTAAAGTGGCATATCTTACATGGAAAAATACATACCCAGCTACCCGACCCATGCGGCTGAGCCTATCATCCTCCACAGCACCTCATGGGAGGCTTTCAGTCGGGGAGATCATTTCTTGAAATTGACGTCATCTTGCAACTATAAGTAAGGCTGGGTGATAACTGCTGTGTTGTGCATGGTGACTGGGACCCATCTAAGTATGTATGTATCATATTTATAACAATTGAATAAAGGAAAGGAATATAGCTGACACGCCAGCAGCCGACAACTTGGACAATGCAGCAGAACCAAGACCTAGCTCCTATAGCTTAGTAGTGGTATTGTTCGCACTCCAAATCCAAGTGTTATTGCGCGGGATCACTTGTTGTCTTTAGTTGCCTTTTTTTAGTATTATACCAATGGTTTATTAGATACTGTGGATATCTCACCACTTCCTTTCTGGAAAGCATCCTGTAGATGCTTATTTGCTAGATGGCTGAACAGTTCGCTATTTTTCCAGGGTATAAATACCCTATTTTCCTATAGATTGAGGATTAAGATTTTCTTCCTTTACTTTCTCCCAGACCCTTAGTAGCAGTAGCCTCAATAGATCCCACTAGAGGAAGCCATAACCTATGGGCCATGTTGCGACGCAAATCAAGGGCTTTATAAGTAACTAAATCCAAGTTCGCTCCCTTTTCACCTAGCCCAGTTGAGTGTCTACAAGATGCTTCGTCTTCCCTCTGTTCCCGTGCTATTCCAGCCTCCCGTCCTCGCTAATCCTGCTGCTTATTGAGCAACTTGAATTTCACGTCAATCAACTTGTTTCTTTCTACTTATATCCCGACGTTGACATATTCTTAAACATCCGCAGTGTCGAAGTTGCGAATAAAGTCATAGTAGAATCTAACGGCGTTCAAGTGGTCAAAGATACTCACATGCTCATCGACAGTGTGAGTATTGTCCAGTCCCCGGTTGATCGCTGGGGTCCACCTAAATACACTGCGGGAAAGGCCTGATAATACCGTCAGTACGTATCATATGCGCTGAACCAGAGTAAGGCTTACTGAGATAATGCCTAGTGTCGGTATTACCAGTCATGACGTCTCCTACTGGCACGACAGTCTTATTGTTTGTCGCAAAAGTGTGTTGAATTGTCCCCGAGAAAACATCCCAAACAGGACCAGTAACAGGAGACACAGGTGCAGCTCCAGCTTTTGTGGCTCTGATGACAAGAGTGCCATTGTAGTCAACTTCATCACGGCGCTTTAGATCGCTGTGGCGTAGTTTATCACTGGGATAAAGCTCTGCGACATAATCCTGATATTCTTTGTCGCCCTTGAATGCATCTACCTGAAGACCATACTTCTCAACTACATTCGCAATCACTTGAATAGCCTTGTGTTGAACCTGTACCGGCCTTTCATGATGTGCGACGCGATAGTTGACAGCCAGGGTAACGACCTCTGGCAGGGCATTGAGTTTCACCCCGCCCTTGATTATATCAATAGCCTGTGAGGTTTGAACAACGAACCGGTTCAATGAGCTAGTGCCGGCGAATTCAGCGGCAAGTCCATCAAAGTCATTCTTTCGCAGTAGCTCTTCGACCTTGGGCTGGGTGTTAGGAGAGTATCGCGCTTGACAAATCAGACGCTTGTGAATGGGGCTGTCCTTGATGATTTTAGGCTGGTACGGATTAGCCTCGAGCGCAACAACAATCTCAGAAATGATGCCGATTCCTGTATGCGGTAGGGGGATAGAACTGTGGCCACCCTTGGTGTGAAGCTCGAAGAAGAGATTGGAATGGCCCTTCTCAGTGATTGCAGGGTGGACATATATGGTATTGTCATCAAGCGGCTTCGAGCCAAAACCGCCCTCGTCAAGGATAATAGCAAAACTGTCGTCCCCGTATCTCTCCTTGAGTATCTTGCTGATCTGTCCAGCACCTTGGTTGAGACCAACTTCCTCATCAAATCCGAATGCCAGGATGAGAGTTCGTCTAGGCTTCCATTCAGTCTCGGACAGAAGACCTTCTACGGCAGAGAGGATGGCTGTAAGACTGTTCTTATCATCGGATGCACCCCGGCCCCAGATATATTCGCCGTCAAAATGAGCTTCGAAAGGTGGATAAGTCCATGTGGACGCATCAGCAACGGGAACCACGTCCTGATGGCCGGTAAGAAGCGTTGGCTTCAGAGTTGGATCCGAGCCTTCAAATGTGTAAAGCAGCCCGAAGGTATTGATTTTCTCTAGCTTTGCACGCTTATGACTTGAAGTGATCAGCTATGGGGACGATTTCCAGAGTGGGCTTCTAGCTTACAGTGTGGGATACGAGTTTTGAAGAACAGGAAAAAGCTTGTAAAATGGAAGCCATCGCTCATCCTCGCCAATTTTGCCTAAATCGTCGTAGGAGACCGACGGAACCTGCACAATGGCCTGATGACGTTCTACCTGTCGTTTTAACGCATCATCTGAAGAAAAGAGGCTCACTGACGACGGTAACCCATCATTGGCAGGATCAAGAATAGGAGGTAGATCACATATAAAGTCAGAACCCAGATTTCCAACTGTCATTGCAGTCTGACCAAGAAAGGGCAGCACGAAAGCCGAAGCACCAACCAGGCCATTTGCCAGGACCATTAAGCGTAAAGACCCCATGTTTCTAGGTAAGTTTCGGAGGTCAACCCACTTCCACGACATAAATCGATAGATAATGAGAGTGAAGAGAGAATAAAAATGTATTAACAAGAAGGGGCCATTTAAAGAGGGAAAACGCTAGGAAGTGATAATGGGCAACCAGTAAGACACTAAGACAGTCAGATATTTACGTAGTTTATTAAGTTAAGACTTGATGATGAAATACCACGAAAAGTTTACGACATGCATGGATTTATTTTATGCCAAGTTCGGTCATGATTTCAAGGCCATCAATCCTATTCTCAGTTGAAGTACGGAGGATATAGGTAGTAGCTAATATACCCCAGCCATGGCGTCATCATATGTCGTCTCGGCTATTCTTCGCTTTAACATCCTTGGCATTTCTCTCTTATTTGAACAGAAAATCTTGTTTCTTGCGTATTTGAAGAAAATGGAACCTTATCCTGTGGATGGAGGAAGATGAAATAGGAACCGGTTTAACGTTAGGCAAACTAGCGACTCACCAATCCTATGCCATTACAATTGAGGCCTGAGATAATCAGTCGAGAGTGAAGCTAGTAGGTACCTTTGCCAAGCTCTTACAAGGCCGAATACGGCTTCCCCTCATTGCGTCTTTCACCCCATTCTTGTGCCATATCCACCATCCACAATAAGAACGACAGCCATAGGTAAAGACCGATAGACGGAGATGCCCAATATAAGGTAAGTATAAAACTCTTCAAACTTATACTAAAAGGTTCCGAACCAATGTCGCTTTACATGTCCATTTGCTATTGTGAACTTCCGAACCCCCGTCTAGCATAGTCAAAAATATTCCCTGCATTTGTCCCTAGCTTACAACATGCTCCCCAATCATCGTGAATAGCTTAGAATGTCCGTTGTAGCAAAGTAACACACCTTTCCTGTTCAAGTAACCCCCAGAAAAAGTGGATGGACTTCACCTAATTAGGAAACTATGTTATATTCCGAGCGGAGGGTTTTCTATCTATGACCCTCTTCCACAAAGTGCTGTTACCATCTAGGCCAAGCATTGCACGATTCCTATTATCATTATAGAAGCCTTAGGAAATACCCGGGTGAGTAGAACTTAAGTAGGAAACGATTAACCTCAGCAGCTGCATCCCTTCAGACAGCAATCCTCAAACTAACATGAAACAAGGACAAGAACCACAGGAGCTCCCTACTGAGAGCGTTCAGCCCCTAGAGGTCAAGAATCTTGCCTCAATTGATAAAAAAGAAGTTGACTCTTTCGACGAGTCGCAATATGACTTTGATTCCGCTGAATTCAAGAACATACCCGAGCTGGTGCGGACGGTCGTTAGCTTTGAGGATGACCCAGCACTTCCAGTCTTGACTTTCCGCTCGATTCTTCTATCAGCACTATTTTGTGCTATCGGTAGTATTGTTTCTCAATTATCCTAGTGAGTTTTTTCGCTGGCGCAGAGTTGGCAGGCAAACGCTTTAGCTTACAGTCTACTAGCTTTCGAACAACATACGCTCCGTTTCCAGTATTCTTTGTGATTCTAGCGTCTGACCCCCTCGGTCGGTTCATGGCGCGTGTGCTGCCTGCCTACAGGGTGCCATTGGGGAGATTTTCGTTCTCTTTAAACCCGGGCCCTTGGTCGAGCAAGGAGCACGCAATTGTTGGCATCGCCGCCAATGCTGGAAGTCAGGGTCAATGGGCTAGTAAGGAATCCGAATCTCTCTTGATATGCCAGCATTACTAATCTCAAAAGCTTTCTTGCCTACAAACGCTGCCTTATACTACAATATCACTATGAACCCGGCAGTTGCCTTGTTTTTTGGATGGGTAGGCTCGAACCTGGACAGACTGAAATAACATGCTAATTCAAGATCAGGGTTGTTCCTTGCTTGGTTTTGCATTTGCTGCAATGGGTAGGTACCTTTCATGGTATCTGTTACTGAATGAAAATTGACCTATCTAGTTCGCGGAGTCCTGATCGATGATCCCGAATTCATATTTCCTCTGTCCTTGCAACAAGTGACTCTATACCGAAGCATGGATGCCAAAAACAGACCTGACCAGACAAGAGCGCGGGAGCAGGTTAAGGTACGTATTTCTCCCAGCAATTATCATATTTCTTCTGAAATGGCTAATTGAATATTGCCATTAGGTATTTTGGATACTACTCCTGGCTACATTTGTTTGGCAATTCCTACCGGAATTCCTCTTTCCCTTTCTAGCATCTCTAGCTCCCCTGTGCTGGTTTGCTAGTCGCAATCATACCGTTAACTTTATTGGAGCTGGGCGCGGTGGTATGGGGTTACTAAATATAACCCTTGATTGGTCCAACATCACTTCGGTGGTGATCACGTATCCCTACAGTGTACAAGTGATCATCTTCTTGGCATTTGTCTTAACGGTAAGTTGATACAAGGTCCTGTGTCGGAAGGTTATCCTCTAATCTGTTCCAGTGTTGGATCCTGATTCCTATTGCGTATTTCGGGAACCTTTGGGGGTCACCGACTTATAACATCATGTCCAACGGGGTATTCATGAAGAATGGGACAACCTATCCGTTCAATGATCTAAGTAGGTATTTTGCTATGACATTTTGGGACGTATACTGATTATTTTCAAGTCTACCTTGATTCTAACGGCATCCAACACTTTAACGAGACAAAATACGATGAAGTGGGCCTTGCCTACTCGGGAGCTCAATATACATGGCAGATGTTCATGGTAAATGACCTTCGCATTGCTATATCCCTTCTTTTACTGACATTCTAGCAGTGGGTCGCCTCGTATATGTCGTCTTTCGTTTGGTGCGGTCTGTTTCTAGGCCCAAAGATATACCGAATGTGGAAAGCCAGAAAGCAATCAGGAGCTTATTATCAGGATAGATTGAGGTATTTACGCATGGTGACGATTTCATATCGGAGTACTGTAATTGACGATTTTTAGTCGTATCATCCACCGGTATCCCAGCATCACGAAGTGGTAAGGTCCTTCCGCTCTTCGCTACAATTTTAACTAAGAATAATGGCAGGGAATGGGTTGCGCTTGCTCTGATACCAACCCTAATGCTTCTTGGTGTTGTTGTTTCCAAGACGATCTACATGCCTATCTGGACGTACTTTGTGGCATTGGGTTTCGGGGCAGTATCAATGCTACCAATGAGCTTCGTATATGCTATGTCGGGCTTCTCCATAAAGGTCGGCTACTTCAACGAGCTTATTTATGGATGTAAGTTGACGTGAGCCTATATTCCATTGCTACTTCCAACTGACCGGTTCGCTTTTACAGATATGATTGATGTGAAGGGTTCATCACGGCATCCTTTGGGCCAACTTGCTTATCGAATTATCTCTGGAAATGTGTGGTACGATGCTCGTACAGTTCTAGAAGATCAAAAGGTTCGATTATTTACCATACCATTCCTTAGTGATAGAAGGCTGATCATTGATTACAGATTGGGCATTACCTTCACCTACCTCCCCGGCAAGTTATTGGAATCCAAGTTATTGCCAACATGCTTGCACTACCCATAAACTATGGCGTTATGCGCTGGGTCATCGCCACCAAATTCGACTACGTCAGTGGCAAGAAGAAAGACCCCCTCGGTCAGTGGACCGGTCAAGATTTCAAGTCGTATAACACAGCCGGCATCCAGTATGCTCTCGTTGGACCTCGTAAGCTTTTCGCTTCGGACTTCTTCAGACCCATCCTCTGGGGTTTCCTTGCAGGTGCACTTGCCCCCTGTGTAATATGGCTATTGCACAAGAAATTCCCTCGCGCTCGTTTCGATCTGTGGAATACGACTATATTCTTCGCATCAGCGGCAGTTTTCTATGGCAACCTCAGTACCGGACCTTTTACCACCTTTCTTGTCGGCACTTTTACGAACTTCTTTCTGTATCGTTATAGAAGGGTTTTCTGGAATAAGTGGGCTTATATCAGTGGTGCAGCATTGGACACTGGGTTCAACGCGAACCTATTGTTTATCTTTATCTTCTTTGGGACAACCGGTGTCAAGATGGTTCATTGGTGGGGTAACAACGCTGATAGTGTTGAGAGATGCTTTGCCTTGAAAAAATAGGGTTACAGAACTAAGATTATATCTGTCTAGTCAATAGAAGATGTATCTCGTACCGTGAAGCATGTCAGGGCTAGTAGTTGGGTGGGTAACCACCAGCGAATCCTCACTGTTGTATGTTTCTGTCTTTTTAATTCAGAGCCCTATATATAATTAGTATTGTCTGTCTGTGTTTAGTGACTGCGATTTAACTCTTCCAAGAAGCCTAGGAGGGGAAGTTTTCAGACTCAATTGGCGTTCATTTACCCACATTGCGGGGCCAAATTAGGCTGTTAACGGAGAATATTTTAGCAAAGAGCATCTCAGTTGAAAGATCGAATCTTTCTGGTGGAAGAGCTGCTGGTTAATAGACTCGCGGCCAACGACTCAAGTCAGTGGACATACTCGGCTCTGTACTTGACTTGGCTGACAAGTATTTAAGAAAGTAATGACAGGGTAAATCCCCGAACCAAAGGCAGTAAATTGCGCAGCCAGCAGGGTTTCTTTTTTCACTTGCCAGAAAGGTCCACTCGAATAATCTCAATCTAGAGTCCAACCCGCACAACAGCACTGCTCTTGCTCTATCAGACATCCAATCTCGATTCACTCATAGCTCTACTAGTCTTCAGACTTGACGCACACTTGAAAAATCATCGACTTAGCCATCTGCGAAACCTATTCTGGACTGCGTCAGTATCTGTCACCTTTCACACTTGCAGTGGAAACAAGTAGATATTCCCTCCTCTCGTTGGAGAGCTCCCTGCATTTATTACCACACGGTACTTTCCGGTAAGTATGTTATATCGCGAAGGCCCAACACCTTACTTCTCCCCTTCTTGGTGGTAAACATAGGCTGATCATACCAGGCTCCTTGTTTTCTATCCGATATCAGCTTGTTTGGCTATATTTTCCAATCTCCTTCAACCACTGAGAGCTCACCTCACCAGGATGTAAAACTTCTAAGCCTGGCTGTTTCTTTAATCAAAAAAAAAACTGCCCCGCCCGGTTCGAGCCGAAAGTCTCCATATAACCCGCCTTGAGGGGCTTATCTTCGAATTAACCGGGGTCTAGCCGAGCTTACAATGACCGAGGCAGAGCATCAACTGGCTTCTCGTGTTTGTATGGCTCCAAGACTTAATGTTTTTAATAAAAACATAACCTCAGAAGGCCTGTACGTGTTGGAATTGTTGGAATGAGCGATAATGCCCATTTCAACAGACGCCGAGAGCGTGGCAAATAGACTATCCATAGGAAAAGTAAGCCAGATACATACTAGTAGATATCAATATATGTAATGGAACTAAAATACACTTTTCAGGCTATTTCCGCGTAAAGCGCAGTGTAATGTTATAAGAGAACCCCCGGACTACCACGGACCTTACTGACCCGGCACAAGCCCGCTATCTGGGGCCATTAAATTGGAATTGTCCGACTGGTCGGGGGTTAGCGACAGTCCATACAGAGAGTGTTGCTTAGAAATCTGGGCTTCCACACAGGGCACCGCTATGCCAGTGCTGATAGTTGCCACATACAAATAAACATCGACTATGTCGTGTTCGTTGTTGCTTCACATTGGGCGCTGGACATGGATCCGCAATGGAAAGATAAGACAAGCCTCCTATCTTGGCATCTTGGCATCTTCCAAGGTTTGAAAGTGAAAGCTTGACAGATAAAACATTATTTCCAACGTGACTGGTCTCAAAGACGAAACGATGCATCTAAGACATCTGTATGGAGTACTATGTATCTCGTATCTGGGGTTGAGGCGAACCAGGAACCGGTTAAGGAGGAAGCGCTCTCCAGGTCAGACCGAGAATTGCGAATCTGAGGCTATAATGGTTCTAACGGAGTGCCAGACGACTTGACACATAAGAACCATCCTCGAGCGCTACTGGACTGCTATTGGATCGGGAAGATGCGCCAACGTTACATCCCCATGCCAATTCGTCATCTCTCCCCACCATGCCGTGCCGTAGCCCACTCTTGCCTGCTTCACCTTATCTATGTTGTAGAGAAGAGTACTAGTCGAGCATAAGGCAAAAAGCGGTTGCCCCGAAATCCAAGCCGATCACGCGATTGGAGTAGGAAATTGCCCTCACTCCCTGAAGTTTCTGTGTTGGTCTGTATTTATTGTTGATCTTTTCCCGATATCCATTCGCAACCAACTATCGGTCCAGCTGTTTTTGTTTCCCAATGAGTATGTAGAGCATGCTGATTATCAAAGACCAAACGAAACTGACATGGAAATCGTTAGGCAATATTGAGCCCATTACGGACACCTCGGGGGCAGCAGCCCGAGGACCCTCCCAGGTATCGCAGGAATCTCGGGAATCCTATGACGATGAGTTCACCCTTCCAACCAAGGAAGAAAATCAAACACTTCGCAAGGTGGCCGACAATCTGCCTTTCGTTGGTTTCTCCCTCTGTCTGGTCGAGTTCGCCGAGCGCGCGTCCTACTATGGAGCACAGACACTCTTCTCCAACTTCATCCAATTCCCATTGCCTGAAGGTGAGTCAAGTTTTCGATTGCGTATCGGGAAGGTCATTGCTAAAGAAGTATAATACGCACAGGTGGAAATGGAGCCGGTGCTCCTCCGCGTGGAACCCAAAAAACAGCCGGAGCTTTGGGATGGGGATTACAGGCCAGTACCGGTTTGGTGCTACTATTCAAATTTTTGGCCTATGTCATCCCGATCTTTGGTGGTTACTGGGCAGATACTTATATCGGGCGGTATAAGGCTATTGTGATTGGTGTTGCAATCTGCGGCGTTGCCCACATCATTCAGGTCATTGGCGCCATCCCCTCTGTTCTCCAGCAAGGAAAAGCTCACGCGGCTCCGCCGTTCATTATTGGCCTCTTGCTTCTTGCTTTCGGTGCCGGTCTCTTCAAGCCAAACATCTCACCGACCGTTCTCGATCAGCATAAGTCCAAAACTCCATACGTCAAGACTCTCAAGTCGGGTGAGAACGTTATTGTCGACCCCGAAACCACCAATAATCGGACCATGTTGTTATTCTATATGTTTGTCAACATCGGTGCTTTCTACATGTTAGCGACGACCTATGCGGAAAAGTATGTTGGATTTTGGCTTGCCTACCTACTATCGGGTATCATTTACTTCTTGCTTCCAATCCTCCTCTTTGCTGTCTACAAAAAAACCAAAAAGCAACCACCCAGTGGAAACAAAGACCTCGTGGAAGCCTTCAAAATCGGATGGAATGCCCTTGTACAGACCAAATTCCAGTTCTGGCGCAAAGACTTCTGGGATTTCGCAAAACCCGCACACCTTCGCAGTAAGGGTATCGAAGTTACTTGGACGGATACCGCAGTACTCAAAGTTGCGAAAACAGTTGGTACTATACTCCCCCCCCCCGGATCCTTCCACTTTGCTCAAAGCAAAGCATTTGGGCATATTGATCAATTCTAACAGAGGTATTCATTAACAGAGGCATGCGACATCTTCTGGTTTTTCCCAATCTATAATCTAAACGACGGTGGTATCGGCTCAGTCAGCACGAACCAAGGTGCATCAATGATCACCAACGGAGCACCCAACGACCTTCTCAACAACTTCAACCCGCTGACAATTATTGTCACCATCCCGATGCTGACTTTCGTGATCTACCCATTCCTACAGCGGCGCAGGTTGAAGCCCGGTCCCATTACCCGAATGACAATTGGCTTCGCTGTTGCCACTTTAGCCGGTGTAATCGGCGCACTAGTCCAATGGAAGGTCTACCAGCTATCACCGTGTGGCACTCACGCATCGACTTGTGACAATGTCGCCGATATTAGTATCTGGTGGCAGATTCCCAATACATCTCTCAGCGCTATAAGTGAATGTTTCGCCAACGTCACGGCGTATGAGGTGGCCTATGCTCGGGCCCCAGATAGTATGAAGGGTCTGGTCGTTGCTATCTTCCTTTTCATGACTGCCCTGTCTAGCGCTCTTGGTGAAATTCTCATCCCCGCGATTAAGGACCCGTGGTTGATCTGGATTTGGGGTGCTCCTGCTGTCGCCCTGGCAATTCAGACTGTTATTTTCTGGATCAGGTTTAGGCATATGAACTCGGAGAACTACTTTGCGGATAATGTTCATTCTTCTGAGGTTGAGGAGCAGCAAGTCTTATCCAAGTCGGAAGCTTGAGTTTCATGGTCTAACATCACAAATGTTGGGGCGAGGCAGTGCTTGTCTTGTTTCATGAATGACAGATGATAATATATATCTGAACTGTATTTAATCTACTATATGTATGTACCTTGATAGTTGCTTTTCATAATTACCCCTGCGAGAATTCTCAACTTCCGGGGGCGGAAATGAAAAATCACTTAACGCTATCTTTTTTCCCCAAGTCAAGAAACTACATCTATACCGTGGTAGCACGTAAGATACCAGGATGTACCTTCATATATCAAGTTCATCACTCAATAAATCTGGATTTGAAAAAGATCGATTTACTGTGATGAATAAACACAATGCAAAGATCCCAACTTTAAGAAGACATTAGCCTTTACAAATGATTATTCAAAAGTCAAGGAGCGACCAAACAGCGTAATCTTGTCACAGACGAGTGCATCATCCTCATATCACAACATTGCCCCTTAGTACCGCTTTGCTTTTAGGGTGATAGTGAATTTGCGCTCAGCAGTCAGACCTGGGTAAAACCATAGAAAGAATATTAAAGAAACACACCATAGGAAAATTCAGAAAGAACGCTTGCACCGTCACCTCTAGGGTGAGGGCGGGTGACAATTATCACCTAGGGGATGATAGTAGCCTATATCCTTTGAGCCTATCATCATTCCTACATAAGCTAATATATAAACGGTGAAGGGTTATTTGGAATGCCCGTCATATTTGCGAGTCAACAATTGGTGGAACCCCTGCTTACCGTAAATATTTTGAGCTCAGTCTCATGGATTTTATAGATGTAGTAAGATGTACAATCGGCGATCGTTCGGGCCGAGATTTTGCCGTTTACGCTGCAACCAGTTTAGTGAGCCATTTTCTGCTATGCCGACTTTTCGGTGATCATCCGGTCTATCTCGGAGATGCGTCGGCCTTGCAAGTATATACAACGATGAATTTGCAGGCCTCCTTGGGAGTATAAGTATCTGCCATGTTACCTTCAAGTATCTCGATCATATACCCTCACACATCATATACTCTCAAAAGTCTTTCCATTTCCATAGGCTCTCATATTTATCATTATTATGTCCTCAACAATACCAGAAGACTCAGAGACCCCGGAGCCCTTACATCCCCAGCCCTTAACTATGGCCGAAACCCAAGAAAGCCTTCGCAACCGAGGCATTGCAGAAACCCCTCGACCATTGGACTACAACTACCCAGCTATTGGACATGACTCGGACCCTGTTTTTCCTGAAGAGTACACTGTTGAAACCAGTACTGGTCTTGTTCCCCAAAGAACCCTGGAGCAGATCCGATCTCATGGTTCTACGCCATCCACGAAAGTCGGCACACCAGCATACGAGCCCGACACTGACATCGAAAAAGGAGGAAAGGGCCCCACCGTGTTTGTAACATTCACCATCGATGATCCAGAACACCCTTACAATTGGTCCCGTGTTTATCGCTGGTATATCACTCTTGTCGCTTCGGCAGTTGTGGTATCTGTCGCATTTGGGTCCTCTATCGTCACCGGAGGACTGGGTTTGATTGAAGAAAAATACGATGTCTCTCTCGAAGTTGCAATCTTGACATGTTCAATCATGGTCTGTGGATTCGCGGTGGGTCCTCTGCTCTGGTCTCCCCTCTCTGAGATCATCGGCCGAAGGCCTGTATACATCATCTCTCTCGGTTTATACGTCGTCTTTAACATTCCATGCGCTCTATCCCCAAACATCGGTGGCTTGCTCGTGTGCCGATTCCTGTGCGGTGTCTTCTCCAGTTCAGGCCTTTCCCTCGCTGGTGGCACCATCGCCGATATCTGGAGCATCGAAGAGCGTGGTATGGCCATTGCCTACTTCGCTGCTGCACCATACTGCGGCCCTGTGCTTGGGCCCATCGTGACAGGTTGGATCAACATTGGAACTGGCCGCCTCGACCTCTTTTTCTGGGTAAACCTAGCCTTCGCCGGTGCCATTACGATCTTGGTCGGCCTTATCCCAGAAACATATGCTCCGGTGATTCTTAAGCGCCGTGCCGCGAGACTTCGCAAAGAAACTGGAAATCCAAACATCATCACCGAGCAAGAAAAAACGAAGCTCACATTCCAGGAAATTGCTCGCACAAGTCTGATCCGACCCATCACTATGATCATGACCGAGCCTGTTCTCGACCTAATGTGCATGTATATCGTTCTGATCTACGCAATGCTCTACGCCTTCTTCTTCGCATACCCAGTGATCTTCCCCAAGCTCTATGGCTACAACGACGGCCAGATCGGACTCATGTTTATCCCCATTCTGATCGGCGCTGGCTTCGCTCTAGTCGTCACCCCATTCCTTGAGGGCAAGTTCAAGAAAATCTGCAGCATACGAGCTCCAACACCAGAAGACCGACTCCAGGCAGCTCTGCTTGGTGCGCCTTTTATCCCAATCGCCTTCTTCATCTTGGGCGCTACTTCCTACAAGCATATCATCTGGGTTGGACCTGCTTCTTCAGGGATTGCCTTTGGCTTTGGCATGGTGTTGTGCTACTATGCAGTGAATAACTATATCATCGACTCGTACCAGAAGTACGCCGCGTCGGCTTTGGCAGCCAAGGTCTTCCTGCGCTCTGGTGGTGGCGCCGCTTTCCCGCTGTTTACCACGCAGATGTATGATCGTCTTGGGCTTCAGTGGGCTTCTTGGCTACTTGCTTTCATTGGAATTGCCATGGTTTTCATTCCATATGTCTTCTACTTCTTTGGAGCGAGACTTCGTGCAAGACTTACCCGCGACTAGGAGTGTTGTGGTGGTGGTGGTGGTAATTTTTCCTTTCTCTTCATCTAAAGAGTTAACACATTGGGAAGTTTAAGATTGGCTAGAGGGTGATGAAAGTCCCGGTTTGGACATAATTTGAAGATAATGAAACAATAGACCTAATGATAGAATGTCACAACTATAATAGCTTGAATCAGTTGCAGAATACGGTGCTAGAATCCTCACTTGAACGAGATAAATTATTATTGGAAGAAAGGGCAGAAGAATTAACATGGGGCCATTTTCGAAATCAATGATAAGTTAAATGTTTGGCCGCACATTGAATTTTAAAAACACTCAGAATCCTACTGTTAAGATCATCTATTCAATCATTCCAAATTTTAGTAAAGCTGAGAATATCAGACTGGCAATCGTGCGACAAAGGGTGGTAAATCACTCTATCCTGCCCTATCGCACACTCACCTTTCTTAACATCCCGAGACAACCTTTTAATGCTTTTGCTCCTTCAAATAAGACGTTGTCTGTCATCAAGATGGTCATTTGGCCAGACTCCAAACCTTGCACTAACTGTGGGGTGATAGAAGAGGGGGCCACACGCGAAAAAACTGCCCGATATCGAATGCATTCGCTGCCACGAGCACGGTCATATGGATTATGACTGCCTGAACACCGATTGCAGCTACTGCCACAAAATGGGGCACTGTAAATCCAAGTACCGCAAGCTCAAGCGTAAGAATCGTGGGTAAAAAAAGCCACAGAATAGCCGAGTTAACCTCGCTCCCCTCGGGGTTACGTTTATCTCTGCCACCTTCACGGTGCGTGGAGCCTTCGCAAAACACAGTTGACCCCAAGCCCACACTTCCTTCACAGACCACCCATGAAACCATCATTGTCAGTTCTAAAAGTGTCCTACAGGAGGCTTTTCTGCTAACTCGGAGTAAGAATTCTTGGGAGCTAGTCCCAAGCGTTGTTTTCCCCAGTAAGTAGTGTTGTGGCCTAGGCCCAGGCTAATTTACGCCCGTTTGTCTTATCGCGAAGGATTCTCCTTCCTTCCTCTTTTCGTTGTCTTGTTTCCTTCTCGGGTCCTCTACTAGCTTTCAATACTGATCGTCTTGACTATGCTTCTCTTCCTAGCCTGTTGAGAAGTAGTGACATTTCTTGGCAGCCCTAAGGGCGATATGTGCGATGTGGGACGATCCGTAACTCGGAAAGAGTTGGCTCTAATAGTTGTGCCCGTTGGATACTAGAGGAATCCCCTTGGGGCAGAACCTTGTTGAGTTGTATTTGATCATACTGGTGAAGTCAATGTTAGATACCAGTAGATCTCCCAAAAGCACTACGTAGGGATCCGGGTATCCCAGACAACTTGGCTTAATAGGAAGGTAGATATTCTCAATAAACTATCATATGCTAAGGACATGTATAGGGCAGCACACTACGAAGCTAACTACCTTTCCTCTAGAGGGGCGTAGAGCCGGGCTTCCTTATAGATGTAAGATATAACGAGAGCAGTGGCGTGGAGATTGAACAGTGTTGAGCAGTCCAAAGTTTGTTGATCATGTTTATGCTTGGGTAACGACGTTAGCGTGTATAATTCTATTCTATAATCTTGAGAAATGTTTGAGGGACCGTATGAAAAGCTAGAACAAATTCAAGAATACATACTATGTTTGCAAAGACCACCCACTCTATACGACAAGCAATAATAAGTAAATAAAGCAGCTTCTTTGTAGAGCTAAGTGTGGTACACGAGAAGGCCAGCTAGATATCCTTTTTTACATCTACTAGCTTAAAAATCTCACAGCTATCCCGCATCCGATCTCTCTTATAGGCGAAGTTTATTTAAATATTCCTTATGTAGGCGTATTTTGAAGCTGCAGATATCAACTGCCCGGGTGGTCTAGTGGTATGATTCGCGCTTAGGGTTAACCCAAAGCACAAATGCGCGAGGTCCCCGGTTCAATCCCGGGCTCGGGCCGTTCCTTTTTTTTCCTTTTTTCACCTTTTCTACGGGCGATTGAGTATGCCATCGGGGCATAACCCTCTCATTGGTTCATACTGCCAGCAGGATTTTAGATCCACCTCACTTTACAAAAACTAATTATGTAGTTATTAGTAATATTGAAGCGTAAATATGCCTGAATATGTACCTGGATTTGTTGACAATATTAATACCTTAGAAAGAAGTATATGTCAAATTGAAGCATGTCAAATTGAAGCATGTCAAATTGAAGCATGTCAAATTGAAGCATGTTAAATTTAAGTATAATATACACTGTGAGAATATATACCTAGTATATCGACGAAGATGCTAATAAAGAAGTACCCTCCTATAGTCTTTAGTATCACTAATTTCAATCCCTTCTTATAGGATTTAGTTAATCGACTCGAACTAGGCCTATTCCTCTTCCTTTAAACCGATACGACGACGAATACTAAGCCGAGCTGAAGCCTTTATAATATCCAAGGACTAATATTATAGCCTTCGGTCTTAAGAGTTATAACAATCTGCTTATCGGAAAGGCTAACTTGGAAGACGAGCGTCTTCAATCGTGAATGTATGGTTGTTTTAGGATCATCCTCTCAACTCCCCATGTTTGAAGGCGTCTCCTTATTATATGGGGTATAGTAATGAGGTGGTATTTAGAGCGTAGAGTGTCACATATAGAATTGAAAGATACGCCGGCATAAAAAAGAGAGATGATTTCATCTTTATGAGGTTCAAGGTCAATGGTTAGCCGCACCATTATGAAGTATGTATGTAGGTATGAAAATAAAAGAGAAGTTAAAATTAGTATACAGGCTTCGAGAAGGCGGTGATTAACAGCGGTGAAACAGTAACCAATGAGAGGGTTATGCCCCGGTGGCATATTTAGTCGCCCGTACTTTTCCATTCCTATCAAATTATATAGACACATTTTGACGTCCAATACATCAACTGCCCGGGTGGTCTAGTGGTATGATTCGCGCTTAGGGTTCACCCAAAGCACAAATGCGCGAGGTCCCCGGTTCAATCCCGGGCTCGGGCCGTTCATTTTTTTTGATCTATTTATTATATTGACATATGTATATCGTGGGTTTATGTTGAGTATATATCTAAGCACGGAGTTAATGTCTCTTTTGGCCGAGGTATAAAATACGATCTTGGGCTCCGTTATACATCAGATCTGGTCTATTATATATGCACCCCTCTAATTTCAAGTTAAAAAAAGTATCCCATTTACTCTATCAATAGGGATTATTTATAGCCATAATGGGCTTTCCAGTAGTGTGTGCTGTGTTAGCCCTATGTGGCTGTTGACCGCGTTGCGTGACTAGTGTATACATATCAGATTACGAGATAGATACTCAGGTAGATGTGATGATAGTGATCCTTTGTTCGGCTTAGTTAGAGAGACGTGACCCAGAGCGTATCCCTTCACACTGATACTCCACCGAATCGCCCGAGAACGCACGAAGCGCACTGCAGGCACCGCAACCTCTAGTCTCGACCTCTATATCAGGTTCGTATCTCATTTAGCGTATAAGGACCTCTCGACATCGGCCGCGACTAACACGCTTCCTCCAAGAATATTTCTTCTACTCAGCATGCCGTATTTGTCCCATTTCTGTTGACCTTGACCGGAGAGGGCTACAAATCGTCCACGATTTCCGATTTTACTGGGCAATAGCTCCTATACGGCTAGGCTTACAATAGTAATATCAATATGGAATAAAATATTAAAGGGTGTTACTATACACACCTCTCAACATACTAGCTACATGAATACCCATTTAAACTACTTAGGGTAAGGCGCTTAGTGTGATCCCACAGGGTGTGTAGAGAAATCATAATATATATACCACTGCAGCTAAGTCAATTCCATGAATTGACTTGGTTATGACCTTTTGGTCTAATGGGTAACTGCATGGAGTAGTGGCCTGCGGATCTCATTGCTAGCATTCTGTACTTATATGTATGTATGTGTATTGTAACCCCGATGGACGGCTCGCTTGTGGAGTACGATATAAATAGCTATTGATACACTAATTATACCAGGGTATATGTTGTAAAAAAGGAAAAAGAAAAGGAACGGCCCGAGCCCGGGATTGAACCGGGGACCTCGCGCATTTGTGCTTTGGGTTAACCCTAAGCGCGAATCATACCACTAGACCACCCGGGCAGTTGATATCAGAAGCTCCAAGTTATGGCTAGATATAGCAATTGCAAATAAGCTTTACCCAGCCCCACACTACTTTGATTGTGTAATGTTTTGAGTTCAACAGCTCATTCAATTTTTGGCTTTTAACGAATATAACTTGTGACGGCTTAGTAAGCCTGGTCCATATCTTGCGGTAGCCTTACATAGCAATATGATCATCTTTACCACAATCAGCGTATTCCATAACATAAGCTCAGCATTGTTTTAGCAAGAAAGATCAAAATAGAACTCGAGATAAATAAAAGCCACTAGCTCATTCTATATATGGCGTTGGAACTTGAACAATCACAGTGAGAGAGTAAATTAAAAAAATTTAGAAAAAGAATGGGCCCGAGCCCGGGATTGAACCGGGGACCTCGCGCATTTGTGCTTTGGGTTAACCCTAAGCGCGAATCATACCACTAGACCACCCGGGCAGTTGATATCTGCAGCTTCAAAATACGCCTAGATATAGCAGTCTCATATAAGCTTTACCCAGCCCACCTGGGCACACTACCTCGATTATATCATACAAGAATAGGCCTCTTGGGGGATACCAAGACGGCAGAAAAGAACATTGAGAGGCTTAATTCGTGAAATGGGCTTTTCTAAGTATAGCCTTGATTTTTGCAGTTCAAGACCTTATTCAATTATGGGCTTTCAACAAACATAAATAAACTCAGCATTGTTTTAGCAAAATATATCAAACTACAACTCGAGATAAATAAAAGCCACTAGCTCATTCTATATATGGGCGTTGGTACTTAAACCGTCATAGTGAGAGCGTAAATTAAAAAAGAATGAAGCAAAAGAATTGGCCCGAGCCCGGGATTGAACCGGGGACCTCGCGCATTTGTGCTTTGGGTGAACCCTAAGCGCGAATCATACCACTAGACCACCCGGGCAATTGATATCAGTAGCTTCAGAATATGCCTATATAAGAGAAGAAAGCTTGAAAAAGAGGGAATCAATTCTCGGCTACTAAACCCAGCAAATCTCCTTGTTTTCCTGTTTACTTCCTTTTCACTTCCCTCTTTTATCTTTACTTTATTCTCATTTGAGGTTCAAAGAATTCCTAATTAGTCAGTTAACTAACCAGCTCTCACCATTATTTTCTTATCCGCTTTCCTTTTTTTTCCCTTGGGCGGAATTTCTATATATTAGTATACTCCTTTCCTGAAAGATTCCTACTCCCATAAGATCAGCTGCTAGCGGGTGGGGCAGCTTCGCTCGTACGCAACTTTGAGCAAGTTCCTCCCGGCGAGTACATGGTATAGGTTCAGTCAGGTTTATATATATTATGACCCAGCTAATGTATACCCTTGGGACTTTGAATTTGCGCACCAGTGTCTAGTAAAGATTCAACTGCCTAGTGGATGACTAGAAACATCGGACGACCTGGAGAGCACATTGTTCGTCCAGGCGCCTCGTTAGTTGCCTCGGTAGTTTGCTTCTGCTTAAATTCCACGTTTTCTACCGAATACCCCCGGAGAGACCTTTAACACATCGAATGTTACAATATATTAGGTGGAATGAGCTAGATTCAACAATGGTAATACGTTATTTGCCGACTAAGCCGCTAGAAGAGATATGCGCCAAAATGGTGGGACTATTTTCCACCGAGGATCTTTGGCAGATTTATGGAATATTTAAGAGATATTATTTGGGATATGTGGGATATGCTAGGGATTAGCCATTCGAGAGTATTAACCGGGCACGTCGGAGGGACCTGGTTGGTTTCAGAAATACGAGGTTGTGAGGCCTTGGAGCCGCCTAGTAGTATCGAAGTGTTTTCGGAGCTGAGCCAGGACAAAAGTTCAATGAAGCGATTCGTGCTATCTGTGAAACATCCTTACTACATCTATCAGATCTGATACATGGAGACGAAGTTTTGCACATTTTAAGCCTCCACCTACACTCTAGCTACGACGCCAACAAGATGGGAGATATCTAAGCAAAAGACCACTAAAAAGATCACTGAAGAGATACGGCAAGGCTACAGACTTGGCCAACTATTCTTATTTTTTTATACATTCATAGTGACAAATAATCGGGCTAAGAACATGCGACGCAAACAACCCTGGGACCTAGCTCTGGACGTTGCCACGGAATTGGGTCAGATCTATATGACTCTATATCAAAGCCCAGTTTTGTACTTAGTCATAGACTGTATGCGAATCTAACTATATCATATGAAGTGACAGTGGCGAGGGGGGGCTGGAGGGGAGAGGCGGGTAGCACAGCTACGATGAAAGCTCTATTGACTTGAATATCGAATAAATATCCTATTTATTGGCTTTAGAGCTGCGTCGTGGGCGGAAATTACCAGTTTGGTAGTCCAGCATGAATTTATATATGTAAAGGAGTAAAACTAGTTGGAAAATATGTCCGACTTTACTTCGGGGATGGTAAGTTAGTATTTTCTAGTCTGTGGACAGAAGAAAATGTCTGGCCTAGCATCGCGGTTGGTGCAGCCACAAACCATTATTTCTTTTCAGTCGACTTGTTGCTATTTTTATCCATAGGATGATCTAGTAGCTAGACCCTTCTTTACGAGGTACTCCAGCAGGTTAGGTATGGTAGGTGACAATAAGCAAATCTAGCCTGTTGTGTGGTTTTGGTTTGTTATTTTATATCTTTTTTTCCTGGCTGATTTGTTGGACCAGTCCGCTCGCTACGTTGATGATATTCAGCACTCTTCCCCTGAACGCCCAGCGCACCCCTGGAGAGCTCACAGAATGATGAAACCCCGTTTAAGCATCCCTGCCTATGGACGATATTATGACACTAGCGGTTGGTGCCCTTGCTAGATCTAGGCTAGATCGGAGGATGCCGTCGGGAAGGAACGTGAATAGTGTCGACCTGTCCGTCTTAGGCCTCACTGAACGGGTTCCCGTTGCTTCACTGCTGCTTCCTTCCACTGACGTGTTTCACGGGCGACCTGGCCACCGCACCCATAGTATATTCTAATTTATTTCTCCACTGTCATATTTTTACTCTGTCTCCCTGCTTGTCGATAGTTGCCGATAAAACTTATAAGCACTATGCATCAGATTTGGAGGAATTAGAAGGCTATATTATCATCATTTCGAAAATCACCAAAAATTACGTTGTTCAAACCTAGAAATATATATATCAGGATCATAAAGTTAGGAACATTTATTTGAAATCCCCAGAGAAACCAACATTACCAGAAAGTAGGAGGCCACAAGGAGAATTAGGATATTATAGACTAATGTTGTTGAGATATTAAGCTGTAATACGTATATCGCATTTACTATGTGTTTTGGAGATGGCGTTTCCTCAAGGCATACTTTTCCCTTATATAGGCATACCTCTAGGCTAAGTATATCAACTGCCCGGGTGGTCTAGTGGTATGATTCGCGCTTAGGGTTCACCCAAAGCACAAATGCGCGAGGTCCCCGGTTCAATCCCGGGCTCGGGCCCATTCTTTTTTTATTTATTTATTTTTTTTTTTAATATTTTAATATTAATTAACATAATCCCTAAGAAAGTCCCCGAACAAGGGAAGATACGAGGAAAACTGGGACGAAGAAACTAGCAATAAAGGGAGAAATAAAAGATCATTGATACCAACCTTAGATATTCCCCGGATGGTGTCACCCAAGTTGTAGCGGCTATTCTATTGTTGTTATCCCTATGGTCACACACAGAGAACTCCTTTGTATGTTTTGGCTTCTTCCCCCTTATATTATCGTAATGTGATAGCGCGGCATGTTTATCACATACCGCTATAACTGTATTTCTCTCACTGCTAGAACCAAAGAACTACATAGGTAGTCTCTAAATTGACAGAGAGGGTCTTTCTCTCCTTTATCTCTCTCGGCAGGATATATAATAAGGTCAGAAAGTGCTTTAAAATTATACCATATTTCTACTGACTAACCTTCTGGAACCTAGTATAAACAAGCGGATGGCCATTGTATGCTGTCGTTGCCAAGACCCCCGAGGAAATGCCGATGACTCGAGCAAAGTCATATCCCTCGCCCTAAAAACGTCATAGCTGACAGTTACAAAGAGAGTACATATCGGAAGTCGGCAAAAGAGAAAAGTTCTTCCATGCCTGTCCAAAAACAGTTGCTTGCTTTGCTCTAACATGCCTCTACCTATCGGATCATTTGGATCAAACCCGATATGCTACGGTGCCAGTACGACTGGAGATGATGGGATTTTGGAATAATTCCTGAGCTCATTGTGCTACCAGGGAATATAGAATATAAATCGACTGTCCGGTAATAGTCGCTTGATTCCATATCAGAAGCCGCTGCCCTGAAGTACATAATGGAGTCATCTGAGCTATTATCTGGTTCTTTTCTGGTCAGCTACTGGCTAATATGTTGCATCCTTGGTGGTGTCTTTTTTGTAGGTACAATGAAATCTCCACATATGGGACTGTTACTCATGCGACATGTAGAGCACCATCTATCGCCGACTCACAAATCCGCTGTCTCATATACCTGGGCCCGAGATATCGAAATGGACCGACGCCATTTATACACACAACTGGTTAAATGGAAAAGCACCTATGTACGTTCATCATCTTCATGAAAAATATGGTATGTGTTACCAGCAGTGTCATATATATATATAAAAAAACCTAACATTGAAACAGGCCCTATTGTACGAGTCAGCCCAGATCAGATCGATATCTGCGATACAAGCGCCGTGAACGAAATCCACAAAACTAATAGCCGATTTGCAAAAACCGTCTTCTATCGCAAGATATCCATCGGCGATGTGCCCAGCACATTTTCAACCACTGACAGACAGTTCCATGCCCACCGCCGGCGTCTTTTGGCATCACCTATCTCTGACTCTTCGTTGACTCGCCTTGAGCCAATAATAGCCAACCGCGTCCGGATAGCTGTCGAAAAAATGAAACTGGACCTAACAGAACATGGAATTACTGATGTATTCAAATGGTGGTTGTTTATGGCCACAGATATCATTGGTGAACTCACATTTGGGGACTCATTTCGAATGCTTGAGATTGGCAAGGTTTGTATAGAGGGCTTGAGCTCAGCAAGATAAACCATGCTGATCAAAAATATAGAAAAATCAATACAGCCTTGACATGGAAAGACTGATATCACTACAACCCTTTCGAACAACGTTCCCACTTCTAGTGAAGATTGCAAGATATATCCCCGTACCGATTATTACTGACACAGCAAAATCAGAGGACAGACTCAAGACGTATGCCGTTCAGTCTGTCGATCGCTACAAAAAGCTCATCTCTCAAAACCCCTCCAACCCAAAGCCAACCCTGTTCACAAAACTCTTCAACGAAAAGAGTGGCATGTCATATTCAGATATTATACAGGAGGCTCAGGGATACATCGTTGCAGGAAGCGATACTACAGCTGTAACATTGACCTATCTTACATATGCCGTATGTCGAGACAGCCGAGTGCGAGAAAAGCTTGTTGCCGAGTTAGCTGGTATTCCTGAGCCTGTCACGGACAAAAGCCTCAGAGACCTACCATACCTCAATCAGATTATCAGCGAGACTTTACGATTGTATACGGCCGTTCCGTTTGGGCTACCTCGACTCGTGCCACCTGAAGGGGCTCAGTTCAACGGTTATCCTGTGCCGGGAGGAATCACGGTCTCAACACAGGCTTATAGTCTTCATCGAGACCATGCTATCTTCCCAGACCCAGATATGTGAGTCAACCAATCTTAAAAGTGTCGAAACTTTGAAGTTAAATAATAGAATAGGTTCAACCCTGAGAGGTGGGAAAATCCTACAAAAGAAATGAAGGATGCTTCTTTACCATTTGGTGGTGGATCAAGAAGTAAGCCCTTTGATACTGTCCACGGGGCGAGTCACCAATAGAGCTAATTTCTATAGTCTGTTTGGGTATGCACCTAGCTCGAATGGAGCTCCGTCTCGGCACTGCGCTTTTCTTCCGAGCCTTTCCCAATGCTCGACCCTCTACGAAAGAGGGTATGACGGCCAACGATATGGAGATGCAATCATTCTTCCTAATGGTGCCGCAAGGCCATCGCTGTATTATCGAGACATGATATCTGTTTGGCGTGATCCTGTAATATTCGCAATTGTTAATCTCCGAAACGATAATAGTGTGTTTTCCATGAAGTTGACCTGCAGAGATATCCGTTATTGGTACTAGCATGCATGCCTCCTAAGTCTGGTAAATTTATTTCTAGTAAAATTTTGTCGTTCAGCAAATGCTTATTTCTAGGAACCGTCCGAATAGTATGACTACCTTTATATTAGCATTCGATGGAGATTCTGAAGCCTGCACTCAGCAAAAAGACGACTAATTTCGCAATAGGCTATACTAGTTAACTATGTACTCCGTACTAAGTTTCAGATTTAGCGCTTAGTCACCTTATTGGAATATTTTACGGCCCCGCAAATTTGCAACGTAATCTTCCTACGTTACTTTCTTTGATATATGTATCGGTACTCAATTCAAGTATATACTGAGAATTATGGCAGGTTGATACTTGGGGATTGCTGCTCTTGTCAGAGTATGACAAGACCCTGAGAAGAGACTACGGCATTACAGCATCATCCTGCGAATTTATTGACAGACACCACTCAAGGGTACCAAATCAAGGGCAGACAAAAAAAAAACACTAATATCTAGAAAATCTCTCGAACCACACTGACTTCAGGAAAAGCGCACTATTTCCTGTTGAGAGGATTTGCTTCCTTGGCCAACGATGTAGATTAGGATTGCGACCGCTACCAGTTGATTACTGTTTACTAGCTACATAGTGCTCTACAGTCTATATGTACTATGTTATACAGAGTATAAAGTAGTAACTTGTATGCTACAAACTTCTTGGAAATTCTGCTTCTTTTCTATGCCTCCCCCTCTCACTTCCCCCACATCAGATTATAAATATATGTTAGTGGGACCGTAAACGAGATGAGGATATACTGTCGATCACATCCAATTAAGGGCATCAAGTGTCCACTGCCTTTGATGTTGCAAATAGTTTACTTACCTACAACTTAGCCCGTCATTTAAAGATTAGTATAAGACTTCAATTTACATGCTAGCTGCGAAGTGAATGTGTGTAACAAAAAGCAGCAATTGTCCCTCCCCCCGCATGTCCCATACAAGTATCTTATAATGCAGCTAAATTGAAAACGGCCCCCAACTCACTCCAAACCTTTTGTATACGCTAGTCATAGACACGGCCCCCCTTTCCCTCGACGTTTATCAGACACGTCGGGATTGGCGCAATATTTCAACCTTGGAACAGCCTAATATACGCACAAACGCCCCCGGTTCAGCCCCAACTGTTTCCAAACCTTCACAGCCTTGACCCCGACACTCTCCCTACTAGTTTCTCTATACCTTCAATTGATCTTCATTTTTTTCATCCTTCAAAGTTAGAACAGATTCTATGTCTATGTTAAGTAGCCCATACGGGCTCTCCGTCCGCAGAAACGGCTCCTGTCTCGCCACAGAACAAGACTGCGGCCAAACCTGGGCACCCTTCCATGCCTGCTGTCCCGGCGGCACGAAATGCCCAGCCGGCCAAACAAACGTGAAATGCTGCCCATCGGATGCAGACTGCTCTGAGTTGCTGGATAACACACACTGTGCAAACAGCACTGCAAATGTCTATAAGGCCAATGATTATTTTTGCTGCGCTGCTGGCGAACAGGCTTTCCAGAGAAAGGACTCATTTGTCGGCTGCACCAATGATACATCCACCTTGGATAGTAGTTTGAGTCTCTTGAAAATCCGGTATCATGGTATGTAATGCATTTTTGCAGCCTGAACCTTTATTACAGAGTCATAGACTGGTTGAACTGACTTTATAATCCCCCCCATCTACAGGCACTACCTCAACAGCCGTGCCGTCATCGACAATATCCAGTACAATTTCCAGCGCCACAATCACTACCAGTACCCCAGAGGTAACCACCTCCCCAACTGCGCCGGACAATTCGTCTTCGTCGTCGTCCAATACCGGTGCGATTGCTGGAGGCGTTGTTGGTGGAGTAGCCGGGGTGGCCATCCTGGCTGGTCTACTCTGGTTCCTACTCCGTCGCCGAAACCGGGCAAAGAAGAGCATAGAAACACCTATAGACCCAAGCCCTCTGATGTCCAGTGTTCCTGTATCGAGTGTTCCTGGATCAAGTGTTCCTGGGTCAAGTGGTCCCGGATCAAGTGGTCCTGGACCAAACATTGTCGAGTACTTCAACAAGGCTCCTGAAAGCCTAGAGCCCCAACCACCGCAAGAGCTTCCTGGTCGAGATGAAAACATGATCCATGAGTTGCCATCGCAGACAGCACATCGGTGATGGCATGTATGGAGTGAATGGTGTCTAGGCGGAGTAAATGCTCGAGAGAAGGTCTTGTACTCTCTCACTTCTTTATATCGTAAATATGTAATATAACAAACTATTTCAACTTCAGCACATGTCAAGATAATATGGTACTCCTACGGTATCACTCAGAATCGTTTTCATGTCAAAAACCAGATCCCGATTATAGAAAGCCAAAAATGCTCCGCTGGTTCTCACATCTCACTGTCAACATAACTTCCAGCTGCGGCTAGCGTGGCGTAGTAAAGGTTTGTCTCAGCGCAGATAACCATTCTGCCGTTTCCAGCGAAGTTGAAGTTCGCCGTACCAGATCCAAGATAGATCTTGCCGATGAGCTTGCCAGATGGATTCCAGACATGGACACCATCACCACAGCCAGCATATACGTTACCCCATGTATCGCAGTGGATGCCTTTCCCAAGACATTAGCCTCAACAACATCAAGTGCAGCTTTTGCTTGACTTACCATCAGGTGCACCAGAGTGAACGAAGGCAAAGGTCTTGCGATTATCGAATGTACCGTCTTCTTTCACGTCAAATCGGTAGCTGTAACACGCGGTCCATAATCAGCCTCAAATCCAAACAAGGCAAGATTAGCAACGAAATACATACATAGAAGCAGGGCGGGTGAAATCGAGACCGAAGAATCCGCTATCGATTCCGGTGTCGGTGACATAGGCGTACTTGCCATCTGGGGAGAAAGTGAAGCCTGCGAAAATGTTAGTTGCACTTTCCCTTGTCAGCCTGTGCATTTAATCCCCTACCGTTGGGATGGTCAAACCCATCTGCGACAACTGTCACGGCACCTGTATCGGGGTTGAACCGGTATACTTGGTCCTGCAGACCGGGCGCAGGGCGGAAGTCCTGTGCATAACCATAGATCGTGTCTGTGAAGTAGATATCTTTGTTTATCGGGTGGATGGCCACATCGTTCAGGGAGTTAAATTGTCGGCCAAAGTAGTTGTTAAGGATAACTATAAATTACTGTGTTAACCCCCGAAAGGCAGGGAGGTCGCTTGTACTAACCTGTAGCGTTGAATGGACTCTTCGGGTTCATAACCCACAAAGCAGGCGCTTTATTGTCACCTTGACCCTCACCTGCGAATACGATCTGCCCCCGGTAGTTGGTACCCCCTAGGACACTGTCAGTTGTCTAGAACCCTTAAAAAAGGAGCCCATTGCCTACCATTGGGATTGAGAACTGTTGGCAATGAAGGAACGGTGGTTACATCAACAAGGCCTACGGCATCCGACTTGTGGGAGACAGCAGCAGCGTCCGCAAGAGAAATCTTTTCGATGATAGCCGACTTGTTAAGACCGGTGCTAGCGTTCTTAGCGCCTGCATTTTGGACAAAGAACACTTCGTCCGTTTCCTTATACCTAGAAGCTCAAGTCAGATCATGTCTATCCTTGAATTGCACTTGATCTGCGTGTTGGATGCCTACCATACAACAGCCTCATGGAATATAGGGTCTTTCGGGGAATGTGCGATCCGGGTTAGAGTTGGAGCTTCTCCGATGATCTTCAGAAACTCCTTGTCGTACACATGGAAAGGCCGCTGAGCTAGACTATCTCCTGTTGACCCTGGAGGCACAAATAGCTATGAATTGATCAGTAAGATGTGCTACTGGGGACCGCAAATGAGGAATCGCATACACTCTTCGCATTGAATTC
The DNA here is from genome assembly GCA_928213465.1 of Penicillium sclerotigenum. Taxonomy (NCBI): domain Eukaryota; kingdom Fungi; phylum Ascomycota; class Eurotiomycetes; order Eurotiales; family Aspergillaceae; genus Penicillium; species Penicillium sclerotigenum. The sequence continues at coordinate 242,605 of CAKMRK010000196.1, read as the reverse complement.
GGTCGGGGGTTGAGTTGTGTTCAGGACATTGAAGGCTCTCTGGTCAATCACCTGCGCTTGAGCAGGAAGCTTGCTCGAGCTGACTGGTGCCAGCAAGGATCCTAGGAGCAGCAGCGTAGCTAGCGAGGAAAGTTGAGATGTCATCTTTGAGATAGTGCCAGGGACGTAGAACATTCCTTAGAGGAAAGGGGGACCAGGCATTTATCTTAGGGGGCTGGGGAAGTGGGGTATAGACCACCCATTCCTTTTATTCAGGGACAATATACAGAAATTCTCCGGATCTTCACTCAAAGCTATGGCGTGTGTCAATTCTCGGAGTTGGCCCGATAATCGACCGGCCCGATTCGCCGTTTTATCGACGTCAGCGCCGAAGCACGTCTTGCCACCTTTTTGAGAAACATGCCAAGGTTAATTTGTAGGTTAATATGGAATTATATAACTAGTGCTCTGATGATTATCTATTGAATTGTGATCATTAAACAAATACCTAGGTATCGGATAATCTTGAATAAGATGTTGGCGGCCAGATCCACCATGTTTACCCATCCACACTCCTGGATATCTAGATCATTTCAATATTCCATCTTCCTTGTTCATCGTCTATTTTTATCTACGTTTCCCCCCTGAGGTTCTCCTGGTGCTTCAAATTGGGCCGCATCTCAGTTAATACTCCCGCCAAGTAGCTCGACACCCGAAGTTACCCCCTTCGGATGTGAATGGGGTTGGGTTACTTGGCAAGGGCCAGGCAGCCAGTCGTTAAAGCCCTCTTTTGAGACCATATATCCGATGCCCCGATGCAGATAAGACATACTATTTGGAGCTCTGTCTGCATCCATGGATGTATGTGTAACTTACTCCGTACGTAAATCCGATTTACGGACTTGGCGGATTAAAAACAAGCACAAGTTTCTCCCTCGCGATCCAATGCATTTGTGTATTGTTTGGTCATTTCTTCATGAGAATGGGACAAGTTGACTTGAGTAGACTTGACTTCGTAGCAAATCTAGGGCCCATCGCCTATCCATATTTATGTGACGGGGGGGTGTATTACTATGTTAGGTGGAATATAAGGATCCCCATTCACCTCTTGTGTAACTTGTGCTTCGTAATTTGAGTTTCCTCAAGATTTATACAACACACAACATATACCTGTGGCTGCTGTATCATTTGAAAATTCGATTATCCAAGTCCTGCATTATGGTGGGCTGGAGTCTTGGATACTGTTTGATTGACATGAGGAAATCACGTGGAAGTAAACTCCGGGCCTGGAGTTGTGGAGATGATGACACGTGATTGTGGTGTCTGCACGTGATATTTTATAATTGTTGCCTGATAAAACAGGCATAAAAGCACCGAACTTGGCTATCATTGACGCTGTGTGATTATTATTCTACCTTTAGATGGATGTTTTCAGTGGATAGAATGCAGCATAACCATAGCCCGTGGTAAACGCCTTGTGTGGTTGTTATGGCGAGAGCCTCCGGGAATAAGACAAGGGCGCAATATCCAAACTAGCTACTTTACCTCTGGTTGTACATAGAAAAGTCCTCTGTAGGGTTTATGCTTTGTACTGCCTTTGTATGCTGTATATATTAAAGTTACTACTACTACTACTACTACTACTACTACTCGTTATCCCTTTAGGTTATAACATCGACAAAAAACAACCAAACCAAATCGTAAAAGTCTTACGTCGAAAGTTAAGTACAGAAGCCGCATACCCGGCTGACTACTCTGGTTCTTGAAATCAGGGAAAGCGTCTTCTAATCTAAGTTTTCAATGAGTATGACAGAGCCTAGCCAACTTCTGTCTAGACTCCCCCCGGATCATTTACACGTCTAGACTTGTCTTTTGTCTTAGAAATCCACAATTTCAGCCAAGTTTCACAAGGATGATCACATTAAGGGTCTTTGTTCTGCGTAGCATAGAACTTTATTTTCAACCGTTTAAGCTCACGAAAGTACGATGAATCTGGTCCAACATGCCATGGCTTGTTTCTGCGATTGCAACATGAATCTCGACATCTCTTCTAAGGTTTACTTTTCGAACACTTAGGTCCTTATTGACCCGAATTCGCGTCCTCTTGGTTTAGGGTGGGAGGTGGCGCTTCAGTGGAACGCGGCGGAAGAACAGGAAGAATCAAACGATCCACCTAGGGAAATCTAAACCGCTGGAAGATGGTGGCGTTCTAAGAGTCTTAGCGGATGTCTTGCATGTGAAGTAGGAGCCAAACTTGCATTGTGGCTTTTTCAAAAAGAAATGGAACACCTTTTGAAGAGACTTCAAGGAACGAAGCAGTAAACCGTGGATTGTAACAGGGGTTGGTAGTGATTGGTTAAGATATAATCCATGCCCTGCCAAGAATATAAACTGTACTCTTATTGGTCGCACTGCCCATGTGTTTTAGCCAATCATGTTGCTTTTCTCCTGGACCACACCGTCGGTGTCCACGGAACACACAAATTCTGCAAAAATTCCATCGACAATCAACTTCGGAGAATTCCTGTCAGTGATAGGATGCTCCTAGCATGAAGCAGCGAAGCGTTAAAAGTCATATTGCTATTATTTATCGCCACAATGCATCTTGACAATGCAGCCGCCACGGCTATAATCATCCCGGATCTGAGTTCCTGATAGTTCCGTTGCCTTCAGCCCCAGACTAAAACGATCTGATCCCTATTGGGTCCACACTAGGGCATCCTTTGGAGTTGGACCCAGACACTACAATTTACAACCCTTTTAGTTTTCCAGTAGTCATCCTTGTCGAATGGTCCACTCTGCGGTTACACTCCTATTTTGTGCACTCTCGACAGTTCTCATATCTGGTTAGTTTCCTCTGTACTCTGGAAGAATGATCTGTTAATTGAGAATGCGGAGAATAGGTAACCTTGGAAAGCGCCTCCCCTAAGTGGTCTTATCCCGAACTTACTCCGGACGCATCCATGGATCTATCTATCAAACGTCCATGGATATTAAAAATGACTAAGCCCATATTTGAAGGGTCAGCCAATGAGGAATGTCCTAGATCATCTAAAAATCTAGATTTTACTGGTGGCTAAAACCCTATACAGATGGACCCATCGACTGGACCCAACCCCAATTCCACCTTCAACGGTGACTAACTAAGTACATGTTAAATCCATGGCCTCGACTTTTGTGGAACCCAGGGCATACGAGTCCTTTCAACAGTTTGACGTATGTCCAGTTGTGCACCCCCAATGGTTCACCAGGATGGAGCCAGGTACCCGGAACTTTCGGTTTATCTTTTGCTCTCGACGTACGAGGCAAGCGTGGCGGAAGATGAAGATTCTGTCGTTTTCGAGGGTATATATAGCTGGCCCTATTCCTCCTGTCTGTTCTCTTTCTTGAAATCAACCACACTCTTTTTGGTACCACCGTCCATTCCTTTACAACACAATCTTTTGAATTCAACCAGAACATATAAACACTCCTTTATATTTCACATTGATATTTACCTTCTTTTGTGACTGGACACCCAGGACAATCTATCAAAATGCAATTCGCCAAGTCTCTCATGCTGCTCGCAGCCCTCACCACCGGCACCCTGGCCAGACCCGCAACCCTCGAGCGCCGCCAGGCCACCTCAACCTCAGCCGCCAGCGGCAGTAGCTGGACCGCCACGCCCGCCAGCGGCTCATACTCTACCGCTGGATTCGGCGGCTCCACCAGCTCATCAGGCTCCGGCGCAACATACGAGGGCAACGTGGGCAGCCCCTACGGCAGCAACATCATCGCCATTGACGCCGCGTCCGCCAGCAACTACAAGTACGTAGCGCAGTTCACGGGCTCGAACACCGAGGACTGGACTGTTGCCATCTTCAACAAGTACGGCCCCGATGGCAAGATGACAGGCTGGTACGGCAACGCCTGTAACACTTTCACCCTTGCCGCCGGCGAGACCAAGTACATTGCCTTTGACGAGGACTCGAATGGTGGCTGGGTCGCCGCCTCCGGCTCCACCATCCCCACCGATACCTATGGTGGCTACGCTACCACCTGGGGCGAGTTCGACTTCGGTTCCACTACCAACAATGGCTGGTCTGGCTTCGATGTGTCGGTTATTGCTGCGCAGAATGCTGGCATGTCTATCTCTGGCATGAAGATCTGTGATGCCCTCGGTTCTGTTTGCTCTTCTGTCACCCAGAACGCCGCCACCGTCGATAACGCTTACACCGCCGCTGAGACTGACGTCGGTGGTATTGGTGGTAATTTGGCCTCTGGTCCTGTTCGTCTGGCTGTTAGCATTGATTACAGCGCCTAAATTTTGTTTTCTTTGAGATTCGATTTTATATGATTTTGAAGATAGACTTTTAGATCATTCTGTTTCGGAGGATGGTCTATACCCAGCTGGAATGGCTTCTGCTTCTATGTCAATATAGAGACTTCTAGGCTGGTCCTCTTTTTTGGTTATACAATATAACACATTCTTTCAAATGTGTCTTTCCATTGCAAAACTCTTAAGTCCTTTTTTTTCCCCTTGGGTCATACTTTGGGAGTTTCAAATGTCCGCGTGGCGTTTAACATGCGCAATCGCCTACTACGTAGCCGCCACGTCATGAGCCCCATGTTTTATTTGAAATATGGGTACATATTTCAATATTTCAAATTAAAGGTAGATTTAAAGGTAGAAATAAGAAAAATAGAGTTAGAATAGAGTTAGAATTAAGCTCGTTTTATTCTGAGATCCATTCATAATGACATTTGAGAAATCGACAAATTCATTACTGACTTCATATCCGCTGTCCCAATCCCTCCAAACAAATCATCAACTCCAAAATTACTTCCGTGGGCCAACAAGACCGTAGAACTCAAGCGGCTTGATACTGAATGCACCGTTTGACTCAAGCTTGTACTTGGGGTCCGCTAGCTCAAACGTGTTCTCCTTAATAATGCTGGCGAGAGTAAAGAACGACCACCGCCAAGCCCAGAGCTTGCCAATGCACTCACGCTTGCCGTTACCGAAGCCCTTCTTCGCGGCAGCAGGGAGCTGATCCCACTTCTCGCCAAGAACTCGCTCAGGCTTGAAGGCCTCGGGGTCCTCGAAGACAGTTGGGTCGCGGTTGACCTGACTCAAGACCGCGATCATGGGCTGGTTGTGAGCAATTTGGTACTCGCCACCAGCAAGAAGGACAGGGCTCTTATCGTCAGAGGGAATGGGCTCAATGTTGAAGCCAGGCGCGGTGGCGGAGAGACGGATCGACTCACGCAGGATAGCCTCGACATAATTCAGGCTCTGCAGGTGCTCCAGATCGATATTGCCGTCGCCGACCACGCGATCGATCTCCTCCTGTGCCTTGGTGATCTCGCTTGGGTTCTCCATCAGGTAGTACAGGGCGTAGGAGACGAGGTTTGGTGCTGTGGCTGCACCGATGAAGATCGAGATGATTTCATCGATAACCTGCGACTCGGTGAGCTTCTCGCCGCTCTCAGGGTCGGCGCCGTTTAGCATCGCATCCAGGATGTCCTTGCGGGCAGTCTCTGGCTGTTCTTTCCGGGTCTTAATTATCTGCGCAGCGAACCCGCGCATGGTCTTCGTATCTTTCTCGAATCGGCGCTGGTATAGCCAGTTCAGTAGCTTGGGGCGGTTAGGTCGCTTCATCGCCTCCATGGTGGCGCCGTCCATGGCGCTGAGCATAGGTGGCTCGGCGCCTTCGAGCACGTGCACGCGCTGGTTGAAGAAACACTGCATGCAGGATGCAAGCAGGAGACGGTCCAGGTCTTTGGTGAGCAGGGTCCGTGTCTTGGTTCCTGCGCTCCACTTTTTGGTTAGGTCCGGGATGACCTCCGCCATGTCACCGAAGAGGTTGTCGGTCGCAGATTGTGTAAGATGAGGCATCATGATCCGGTGGGCGATACCCCAGCTCTTCTCATAGTCGTATGCTGTGAACAGACTGTCATGCACGGCATATCGGATCGCGACTACTGGTCCTGTGACACACTTGCGGAATCGGGTCTGATCGCAAATCTCTTCCAACAGAGCGACACTGCCGATGAAGACGATCTCATGGCCGAGAGCATTGATCTTGAAAATGGGGCCTAATAATATTAGTGATTACTCGTTGGGCTGGGTGTTTCCCAGGTCCGCGGACGGGGTTGCTGTCGTACCAAATTGCTTAGCCAACTTATTGAGCGAGTTCCAAGTCTCGTTGGGGTTGATGTCGAAAACGTTACCCAAGAGGGGAATTCCAGGGGGTCCTGGGATTTTGGTAGGCATCGTTGCTGGAAAAAAAACCGATGAGGGATATCGCTAGTATACAAAACAAATATCGAAACTCAGAGAAAGGAGAGGCGCTTCAAGATCTCAGCGGGCGGGGTCAGTCTTAAAGCAAAGCATCAGCTCTCAATTTTAGTCTGCATGAAGGTCTGCATTGTTTTCCGATCGGCAGATCGAGGTAACCTAGGCTGTTGGTGCAAGAGGGATCTCGCGCTCGGCCTAAGTCTCCATCGTTCACAAGAAGTTCGTGGACGAGCTGAAGGATCGGCGCGATTGCGATGCAATAGCGCAGATTGGCGCCGCCGATCGCACTAGGATAGGTAATCCTTCAGGCTATCTGGAGCCCATCTGCAGCCATCTGGGACTACCGGAGAAGCTAAAGCGCGCTACGGGCTGTAGTGCAACCAGTGAGCTCAATGGGGTTCACCACAATCGTCAGCCGAAGTCTTTTCCGCAGATTTTTCCACCCTGCGTCACTAACTCGATTCGTCTCCACGCATCTTGACCGCTGCTGTGTAGGTTGTAACATCCTCCTTGGAATGACTAGGCATCGTTGATCATCGTGTGAGGGGTAGGATGCGCATCACACAAACTTTCGTTATACGGTGGAATGAATGCACATCGTACAGAAGCTTGGAGAGGTCAAATCATAATCAAAATATAACATATCTGTCAGGCCGATTGGTAGATGGTGATTGATATCGTACCAGTCTTCTTATTCTCCAGATATCATCTGCGACATCGTATTCTGCGGGATCGAGGCCCGCACTGTGTGGATAACATTCATCCACTTGCCGGACTTGATCCTTGGTCAATTTCTCTTTAGCTTCTCAAGGTCAACAACAATTAGAGGAAGTATATTGTATAACGTTATGCTGTACAAATTCAGTGAAGATCCTAGACAGCTGGAGCTTCCCAGAATCCTTCGGTGGATGCGAGTCACGTGAACCATTGGAGTGATAGATTACATGGATTCTCGCAAAGGATCGCTATTATTTGATTGTTTAGGGCCGCTTGGACATGGGAACGCTACTTTGCATGTGTCCCAGGTTCTCACTCAATAGTAACTGGATGTATGTATATCCAGGAAATAGTACAGTGTCAACACAAATAAGTCTCTAACCTAGAACCCAAAGCTGTCCAGCAACGAATTGGCATCCGGCTCATGAAACATCGTAGGAGGTGGCTTCGGTTTTGTTTTTTGTTCTTCTTCCATAGGTTTCTCTCCAGGTGTGATTTCAGAAACGGCGGGTTCCTGCAAGACATCTGCTAGGCGCACCGGCATGTCAGCAACTACGAGGCTGCTCCGCCGACGAAGTAGTTTCCGGTAATCAACTCCGTTTTCGTCCATTTCCAGGGAGGTATTAGGCTTCAATGCATCCTGGGTAGGCAGTCCACCTAGGAACTCCCAGTGGCGTACCAGATCGAGAGCGAGGAAATCGCAGCCCATACGGTCGTAGAGTCGGGCGTTGCGGATAACGAATTCCCATTCTTCTCTGGGTCGCACTTTGGAGGCGCCTTTGAGGGTTTGGAGTGTCTTTTCGCGGAGTTGCTTGTATAAGACTACCAACGCAGGGTCGTTGGAAAGATATGACTTGGACTGAAGGGTCACTCGCCCCGGGCTGCCCGGGGTGGCTGGGGTCGTCGTTGGTGATAAGAGGGTCTCGACCGGCGACTAGATCTTATTAGTTCGGGGTCTAGCAGCCAAAGAAAAAAATCACTCACAATCAGTGCCCGCACTGCCATATCCCGTCGTCCAAGCATCCAGAAAGCCCAAGAGGCCATCCAGCGGTTGCCCCCGGAAGCGGCCTCAGGCAATACTTTTTCTTCCAGAATCTCCCGAAGGACCGGTCCGTTGTCCCCTTCTGAGGCTCGAGTGATCGCGATCGCGAGCTGGAGATCACCCATCTGGTTTATGATGACGTTTACAGCGTCACGCAGATGATTGGCGAGAAGGAAGAAAGATGCAGCATATTCTGTCGAGTGTTAGCTCGCAGTGCTCAGTCGTAGACAATATGAGGTTCGAATTACCAAATCGTCGCTTTCCGAGCAATGCATAAGCATTCTTCAGTGCAGATGTCCTCCATCGCGGTTCCTTGAAGTCATTTGCCAACAAACGTTGGGTTGCTGCCTGTTCGCGGTTCCAGTGCGCAATACGCCAGAGACCTTGAAGGACGTTCTTCTTTCCAAGGGCGAGGTAATACAGAGTACAGTCAATAGGGTTTTTCTCTTCCGTCTTGGTGTATTCACATCGGGCGAGGATTTCGATTTGTGCTTTCTAATCAACCGGTTAGCTTGTGGCCAGCGAAACGATATGACAGACACGCACCACAGCCACAGGATCCGATAGCCACATGAAGAGACCACTTTCACGAGCAGCCTTCCAAGTCAATCTTCCATTGAATTGCCTGGAGACAAGATCAGTGAGAATATCCTGGCTGCTGCTATGGTAAGCCCAAACAATCTCTCGCCATGACACGGTGTCTTTGTTGGCGGCTCCTTGCGTCCGCCGCAGCATATGCTGTCGGAAGAATAAGAGATAGCGAGCTGCATTATCGTCCATTGAGCGCCGGTGCTTTTCAACCATGGCGACACATTCAATGGTATCTGCCAAGCGGAATTGTTCGCGGCTAGACAGTTGCGGCAAGGCGACCCGTGCTAAACTCTCATTGAGCGCGGCCGCGGTGTTTTCATCTACGACTGATAACAATTCCTCATCAGTGAAATCTACGTAGGAAGAGCGCATTTCCTTGGAGATCGCTTGTTGGGAACCCTGAGTTTTGTTAGTACTGGGAAGAGAAGTGAAATGGCGCGCACTCACATCTTCCGCGTAGAAATATTCTACCGGCATCTCTAGGAAACCATCTAGCTCATCGCCCTCGGTGTAGAACTTCAGCTTGCGATGTAGATTCGAGAGAACTGAATGTACCAAACTAGTCTTCCCAGCCAGAATGCACTGTGCCAAGTACTGTGGATGGAACACAGGCAACGGGCCATTCAGCCGGCTGACAACATCGAAGAGGTCGACAGACGACAGCCCTCGAGACGGCATCCGGAGCTCAGATACTAGGCGGTCTCCAACATCAATATCCTTGTCATAAACAAACAGTTGGTTGCCAGCCCCAATGACCAAATGGCCGTTGTTCAGCCAGCAAGAGTCTCCTATGGGATGAGGTGTGAGATCTCGGATCCAGATCTCCCGAACTTGTGTCCATGAGGGTCGGGAATCTAGATAATCATAGCGTAGCTGAGATAAGAGAATGACCTTGTGAGGAAATCCCACGGCTAAGATGGATTGTTTGTCTGGTGTTGACGTCCAGTCTAAATCCCGGATAATGTCATGTGGAGAAAAATGTTCCTCAAACTCCAGCTGGGCATTGTTGGTGTCCCAGATTGTGAGGCGAGTCCGGTCCTCGTCAACCAGAGCTGCCTTGCGAATGGAGCTCCCACTAGCCATAGATGGGTTGGTAATACCTGTATCAACGGTTGATTGAAGTAGCCAATCGACCTTCACATTTGTTGGATCGACTGTGGCTGTCCATGTCCGCACAACTCCACTGTGGGTGTATGAAAGAGCAATGTCAGCAGAAAAAGAATCGAAGAACGCCGATATTTTTGTTTTGGGGCCTGCTGGGTCCACTGGAAGGATATATGCAATATCCTCGTCCAGCCCCATGTCAAAGGTGCAAAATTCTCGTAATTCATAACCATGGCCATTTACAAATCTCCCTTTATGGCCTTCCTGACTTGTGTCCCGTATTTCCCACGCAATTCCGTGCATGTCTGCCCATATTGTTGCTACATAGGAAACGCCGGGAGTCGCTTGGGTGCTGGGGATTGGTAGCACACATAGTGGCTTGCCGGGCAGTGTGAATGGCAGAGAAGCCAATTTCTTGGCATGATTTGAGCTGAAGTCCCATAGAGAGACCCCATTGTGGTGAAGATTGACGAGAAGATTCTTATTCTCCAGCACACATGTCCGATGAATGTGCTCATCTGAGAGGAGGACACTTTTGTGTGCTAAGATCGATCCCCCGTCCCGACGCCGCTGTGTCCATACAGTGGCTTTATTTTCATTGGTACGTGACACGAGTATATCTCCAATTGCATTCCGGACAATCTTTTTCACAGGGGCTGTATGGCCAGACCAAGAAGCAGTTTGGGTGATTCTTTTCGTGCGGGGTGCAGGGTCAAACAGGACATCCACATGAGAATCATACCATTCGATCCGACCGTCGAAGTGATGGACCAGAACGCTGAGCTTGTCATCTGATGTTGTATTCTGGAATGCACGAATTTGAGCATAGTCTTCTTGTGGTGACTGATTCAATGCAAATCCGAAGTCCAAGCCTTCGACATGGAGAACATTGAAGACACTCAATTTGGTCTTCGCTTTAGAACCGATATCTTCTAACGCCCAAGCAGACATATGGCCCTGGCCATCAATGACAACACAGATCTCGGGCGCCTTGCTCGCAACCTCGATTATATGTTCTAGCGCATGGTTTTCCTTGTTTCCTGTGGTCCTCTGAACAGCACGCTCGGTCGCAGCACAGAAGTCACGGCCATCCAAAATAAACCCATACCGCCGTTGCAGTCCTTGGTCCTCATCCGAGGCATGCCTAGGTTGTACCGACTCGCCCAGGTCAATTTCTGCCCAGAACTGTAGGGCAGAAAGCGCATGAAGGTCCGTCACTGCCCATACTCGAATCTTGTTATCGGCGCAAAATGTGTATAGAACATTATCCATAGATTGCTCGGGGTGCCGAGGTAACCGCCAGTGTATCCCAGTGACGACATTCGGATGAGGCAGATATGAGTTCTCAAACCGAACCTCGTCTGCGCCGAAGGCAAGTCGCCTCCATACCTTGACCAAGCGGTCATACTGCCCCACTGTAACAATTAAGGACGAATCCGGAGAAAATTGCGCGAATTTCACTGGTGTCGCAAGCTTTCTTTTCCATACAAGGCGCGGTTCGTCGTTCATAAACCAAAGGGCGAGGCGGGAGTTGCCCACTAGGAGCTCGTTCGAGGAACCCCACGATAGTGTATAGATCGGTTCGTCGTCATCGGGGGCGCGGAATGTATAAAGGAGCGACCACTAAATAAAGCCATGTGTCAAAGTCAATTGTTATTGTTATTTTGAAGCCGTGTTGCCGGTCGATCAAGCTCCAAGTAGTGGGGTCGTATGCGCACCTTGAGCGTTTCGCCCTGGATGCCGTATGGCTGGTACACGAATACATCAGGACCACCACAAACAGCAATCTTGCCAGATGTCTCATCAAAGGCTACAGCCTCGAGGGTATCTGTATCGTCGACGTAAATCGTTTGGAGGAGTGTCTGCGGACCGCCGAGGATAACCAGCGCGTGGCCTGAGATGTATGCCTATTGGAGAATGCACGGGGAGCAACGGTCAGCAACAGGGGCTTTAAACAAGCCGCAGAGCTAGAGCAAAAATCTTGCAAGAGTTGAGAGTACTTACAACAACACGAAGACCATCCCACAGCGCCGTGCCGAACGACTGGAGCTTCGCTGGGGGTCTCCCCGGCAGTACCGCTCGCATAGAGGCGGTTGGGTTGGGAGTTGGACGCTCGTTGCGCTCGAAAACACGTTACAACATTGCCAGCCCAAAGATTATTATGTCTGGGAGTAACCGGAGTCGCAAAGGGAAAGGAGGATAAACGATGGATGTTTGGGGAGTTGTCTAAAACACACAGGGGACAAGGCGGAAGAGAGACCTGATCGATTACGCTGCCGCTCCACTCGGTGTGACTGATGATCCTCAACTTGAGCAACACATATGAGCTAGGTATGGATATAAACATGTTGTGAATTCAGCAATTGCTATCTCTTCCGGTGACATATTTGTATTCACAGAGCTCTAAGTGATCCGGGGTATAGCTAGAGAGCTCCCCGATAAGCATTTACCTATATCTGACCTCGGGATCGACCAGACGTTGTTTATAGTATACACAATTACACATCTCATTGAACAAACCTCCCTTCACCTACAAGGTTTCGAGAAAAGCCCATTCCATAATTTGACTATCACATTAAATCATGAAAAAAGTACAAAAGAGTATACCAAAGACCCAGAAACCCTTGAACCCGCTATATGCTGCGCCGGATGATGCATTGAATGAAACATGATCGCACCTATCGACAGGGCATGAGAGAAAACAAAGTATAACCATCGCTATTGTACATAAGCAGCGACAAAGAGGTCATGTACCAAGAAAGAACGTCAAGATCGTCGATTCGCTGATCTGCGACCGTCTGTCGGAGACTCGGGAAGTTCTTCATCCACAAACCGGACGCTATTCCCCACAGAGCTTCGTCGACCAGTCCGTGGCTGTTTGGAAGAGGTGGATAAAGCAGATGTAGCCCCGGCTCGAAGTAGTCGACTTGCAAAAGGTGTGCGTAAGGGTGTGGCGGGGGTGGTGGATATTTGAGCGAGGGCTCGAGCCCGGGCGGCTCGTTTAGAGGGCGAGGACGTAAAATTGGGGGTTGCCAAGGGGCTTGCAGAGATCGGATCATGGGAGGTTGCCTGAGATGTTGCCTGAGATGTTGCCGTCAGGTCACTGATTTTGAAAGGTGTTTCTGCCTGCTCCTGATACCAGGGGTCGAACATCGCTGATCCGGCGCCATCGCCATTTCCAAAGGTTGAAATTCGTGCAGGCGTGAAGGTTGGACCAGCAGAATCTCGAGCTTCCAACTTCATTCGGGCGTTGTCTACCCAATCGCGGAACATGTTTCTCGAGTGCTTCCTCAGATTTCTTTCCCGCATAGCCTCAGCGGTCTCGGCAGTGCTGCCAATCTGGAAGATACGAAGGCTGAGCTTGCGAAGAGAAGCCGCCGCCAGTCGTAGGATATGCAACCGGTGTACATTGTCTGCTTGGTCTTCCATCTCACGCCGGATGATAAAGGTTTCGGACATTTGCATCATTTGGTCGAACGCGAGTTGTCGGAAATAGGAATCATCGGCATCATGGCAATCCTGAATCCTCTTGGTGGTTTTGTCGTGCCATTGGGCGAATATTTCGGACGTGTCAGCAAGCAATTTTTCGCGATCAACATCCCCAGCTTGTTGTTCCATCCCCATAATGATTCGAGTTTTTGATGACCAGGCAGCCAGCGCCTTAGACGCGAGGTTGACCTTGACACGCCGCCGGACCTTAGCATACGATTCTCGCCGCCGTTGTTTGCCAGAGTCCACTTTGGCCTGATGCCATTGCTTCATGGACTTCTTCATCAAGAAATAGAATCGAGCATCTTGAGCCCATCCTTCCATTTTGACCACTTGATTATGCTTGGATCGCCAGATCGTAATAGACTCAGCAGCAAGCCGTGGAGCATAGAACTCAGATGCTACATACTCGCGCTCGCGCTGAAGTTGCACCTGATCACGCCAAATGGCAAATTTAGATCGAACCAAATTTCCGGTCTGATGAACCTCATAAGCTTCAGCATGAAACAATAAACGGGTGTAAGTGTCCCGAGTGTTCGTCACAAATCGAGAAAATACTTCCCGCTTGATGCGTTGCTCGCGTATCCTTCGCATCAGCTCAAATCTTTCCATCAGGATCCATTTGTACATCGCCTCCATTTTAATTCGCTCGTCGATTCGAGCACGAAGAGCCAAGCAGCGAAGCATATCGTTCCAGCAGATCCACGCGTTGTGTTGAATCCGATGGCGATCCACCTCTTCCGCCTGTCTAGTCATTTCATTCTTTCTAATCCATTGTGCAAGGGCGTTTCGTAGGATCCTAGTATCGACCATCTCAGAGACCCGAGAAGCAGCTGGGGCCAGCCGAGCCTGAATTCTCCATTCATCAAAAGTTTCTCTGAGGTCATGTTGGCGCCGAGAAGCCTGGACTTCTCGATCTGCAAGTGCAATGGTTTTCGAGTGATGAGACCATATCTGAAGTACCGATTTCAGAGATGACCGTCTATTGTGCAGGTCTATTTCATGGTCACGCTCTCGATTAGTTCGCAAGTTCCGAAGCCAGGAAAGAAGTGACCGTCTTTTGAGTCGATAATCAGAAACTTCAAGAACACGCCGGTCGCAGAAGCACCACCACCAGTCCCAAAATGCCGCTTTTTGAATCTTTATGTTGCGTACACTGACTGCTCGTGTTTCTGCTGCCTTCAAATCCTGGACCTTCTTCCGCCACAAATTGAAAGGCCTCTGTAGCGCAAAGCGCTGAGCCTTCAACTCATTTACGGCAGTGATCTCGCGCCAGGCATTGAAATATTTGACGCCAAGTACATGTCTCCGAACAGCAGAGGTCCGGGCTACTTCTTCCGAGGTAAGTTGGGCCCAGTGACTGAACGCCTTTGTCATTAAATATAAATCCCGTGCACGACTGGCACGCACCTCAAGATGCTTGAAGAATCGATCTGTTCGAGCCGAGTGGCGTTTTTCTTGAATGACTCCTCGCCAAGGTTCAAAGGCTTGTCGGAGGAGGAGACCTCGATCGTAATTGACAGCAAGTGTTTCCCTTGTTTGACGAGTCTGTCGCGCTTGAAAGGCTTTTTTCAGCCATTGTGTCAAAATTCGACGGCAAATCGATCGCTGTCGATACATGTTGAAAGTCGATGCATCCCGAAGTAGATCCGAAAGCTGGGGGCGATAAATGAACTCTGGTGGCACCTCTTCTTTGTCAAAAGAATCGTGTTCTGGGCTCTGCGACATGATTGATTGCACATCTTCGGACTCGGAGGTGTCCGAAGAATCGTACGGGGGTGAGCGACGGGGACGTGAGCCTTCGGCCGTTCTCTTCGAACGATCACGCGTAATAGCTGACCTCGCAACCCCCCCATTAGTCAAGGGAGGATATTCCGCGACTCCGTGCTTGTTTCCTGTCCCATCGAATCTGCTAAGCAATCGCCGACCAACATCCAAGAACTGGCTAATTAATTGTGTCCGATCTGGCGATTTGGTAGGCCCAGAATCATGCCTAGAGGTGGGTGACAGTTTTGGTTTAGAAAACTCGGGTTTGCCAATTTCAAGGCGGGACATTGACGATCGAGAGCTAGGGCGATTGATTGCGCTTCTCTGCGTAGCCTCCTCGCCAATGTCGTAGGTAGTGTTGAACGATGCGCGCCGTTTAGGTGTCGGTGGTACTCCATTCGTAATTGGAGAATGGCCATGGTCATGTCCAACCGCCTGGCTGTGGGTAACATCGACTGTATATTGATCATACTCATGTGTCTCATTAAGGTTCGTAGAGCCATCCTCGCCGATTTCGATCACGATTCCTATCTGTTGGAGCGCATTCTCGAATTTGTCGAAGAGAGTCTCGCCGCGCACGCCTTTGCTTCCCATCTTAAACAGGAAGCGCAGACATGCATGGCCTGGGTCCGCGTTGACGCCATGTTCGCCAATGACTTCGTCATATGCTTCAAACAGCGCCCGGAATGGGAGTCGATCAGCTTCGGGTTTTGTCTCGGCGGCAGCAATAACCTGGTAGAGAAATCCGACATCTATAGAGGTCAGGATGCGTTTAGATTAATGAGTGATTATTTGCGCCCTACCATCGTCTGAAAGAGATGAGATCTCTTCAGTCACGGCTCGACGCTGAGACGATATCGGAGGCATCGAAAATTCGCGAGCTTAAGGCGCGCTTGTCGCATCTGGATCATAGAGCTGCAGGGCCAAATAAATCATCGCGAAAGCGGGGTGCGCCGAGGATGAAAGACATGCGCGGACAGAGGCACTCTGCAATCAGCAATTCCAAAATAAGAGGAACAATAGACTAAACCCATGCGCCATTAATCGAAGTAACGGTAGGCTGAACGGGTTGTTTTGGTTATCGCGACAGAAACATGCAGGACGGTCACGTGGTATTATGTAACATTCTTTTGTATTTCCAAGCCCTGAAGGTCCTATTGGCTTCACATCGGAACATTGAGCTACGTACTTCGCATTTCAGGGCTGCATTCTCACCTCATCCCTACAAGATGCCGGGAAGAACTCGTCCAGTCGAGAAGATTGCCAAGGCTTCAGCCCAATGCTCCGTAGAGGTGCGTGGCTTCTATCTAACCTCATCTCAGCATTGCCGAATTAACTCACTTGATAGGTTGCGGCATACGGCAAGTGTGTTGTTGCAGATTACAACTCAGTGCATAAAGATATGTGTGCCAAAGAGTTTATGCGACTGAAGAATTGCTACTTAGTAGGTGACGAGCAAGTGCTGCGCCGTTCGACACGCTAACCAACCCCAACAGGCAGCCTCCAAAAGGGGCTAGGGATAGGTCCCTTGGAATTGTATGTTGAAAGCATTCAGAGATTTGGAGCCATTTAGATATTGTGGTGCAAGCAGGAGCATTGATAATTAGGCATTGAAGGTGAACTATTGATGAACGGCCATATGATTTCATTCAAAGTAACAAAAAACTAGTTGAAAGTAGACTCGATATCTACATATGCTCTTTTGGTTGACTTTTAAAGCTTGAGCAGACGCAACAAGAAAGTGGCATTTTGCACCTCTTGTTCTTCCTGTGAGATAGTACCCTCTTCCTCTCCGGTAGGAAGCTTGTCACCACCGAATGCACTCTGTTCAACTGGGCGGCGCAGGACCTTCTCAAAGACTTGGGCCTGAGACTTGAAAGCCTCACCAAGGCCAATGTTGTCCGGGTCCGAGATCACGGTGTATTCCATTTTCACATCGTCGGTGGGAACAAGACCAGCCTTCTTGCGAAGGCGCTGAACCCGGTTGATAATCTCACGACCCAGACCCTGATGAGCCAGCTCTGGGTACAAGTTCACATCGAGAATGGTCAACACGTCAGAATCGGTGTTGGTTTCCATGCCCTTGGAGGTGTCAGTCTCCTTGATTCCTCGCTTCACAATAAGGTCACCCTCAACGAGTTCAATGCCATCAACCAAGATTTTCTTGTCCGCGAGATATCCCTTCACGTCATTGCTAGTCAGAGAAGGCAAAGCCTTCTTAACTGTTTGAACAGCCTTCTTCAGCTTCTTCCCAAGCACAGGCCAGTCAGCGGACACTGAGTATTCCACATTGTATTTGGCTTCATCAGAGGAGAGAACAAGCTCCAAAACGTTAAGCTCTTCAAGAATGTAGGGCTCAAGGGACTTGACATCTTCAAGATACTGCGGCTCATTATGAATCACGACAAGTGACTTCAAGGGAGTCTTGAGACCAATAGTCCGACGTTCGCGCGAGATACGGCCGAGTTCGATAATAGTCTGCATCCGAGCAACTCTGCGTTCAACAACTTCATCAAAGAGCTCTTGACGCACTTCGGGGAAGGGAAGGAAGTGAACGCAACGGCTATCTTCGGCACGGAGCGACTCAGGAATGTGTGGAAGAAGGCGCTGGTAGATGTTGTCGGTGATGAATGGAGTGAATGGAGCGAGGCCACGGACGAGAGTATAGAGAACCTCAAAGAGAGTGTTCAGCGCGTGCAATGTGTCATCAACGCCATTTTCACCCTTGAGTCTCTTGCGGTTGAAGCGAATGTACCAGTTTGTCGTGTGGTCAATCAACTGTAGGAGCCGTGGTACAACGGTATACAGACGGTAAGCGGCCATCTCCTGGTTAATGAACAGGAGTAGTGATTGACAGCTGGCAAGGATCCAACGATCCATCACGTTTGTGTTGGTGCTTTCTGCCGCAGGATCAAAGACAAAGTCAATGTTGGAAGCCTTCTTCAGGAGGGTCACCTGGCCCTCGAAGAACTTGTAGCTGTTCCATAATGGGAGAAGCACTTTGCTGACGATTTCCTTGACGCCAGTTTCTTTAAACCTAAGTGGTTCAGCACGAACAACAGGGCTGTTGATCATGTACAATCGCAGAGCGTCCGATCTGTTGAGACAATGTTAATGAAAATTCGTATGGGCAAACTCCCGAAGATCATGAAAAGTATGAACAACTCGGGACTGAAGAGCAGCAGAACTCACCCGTATGAATTCATGATCAGCGATGGGTCGGGGTAATTTTTCAATCTATGAAATTAGGGTATTAGATAGGGTTCAGATCATGGTCATATGGAGATGGTGTTACACACCTTTTGGACATCTTTAGACCGTTCTCCGCAAGGACAATGCCATTCACCACTACATTCTTGTATGGTAGTTTTTGGCGCAAGTGAACGCCGATCACGCTGAGTACATAGAACCATCCTCGTGTTTGACTAAAATCCAACATTAGCGCGCGAAAGCCGGCAGAAAGGGAGGAAATGGGTAACTCACTCGAGGCCTTCGGCAATAAAGTCTGCTGGGAAACGGTCCTCGAACTCCTCTGCGCCCTCAAAGGGGTAGTGGACACTTGCAAATGGCATACTTCCTGATTCAAACCAGCAATCAAAGACCTCCGGAACACGTCTCAAAACGCCATTTCCTTTGGAAGAAGGAATGGTGATGTGATCCACCTTATCTCGGTGAATATCGGTGAGCTCGCCCTCATAACCACTCAATTCCTTAAGTTGCTCGATGCTACCGATAGCAACAACTTCGGAGAAATCGTCACTAACCCACAATGGCAACGGCGTTCCCCAGAAACGATTCCGAGAAATGTTCCAGTCATGAGCGTTCCGAATCCAGCTGGCAAATCTCCGCTCCTTGACGTTGGAGGGGACCCAGTGAGACTTCTCAATGCCATCAAGGATGTCAGGGATGATAGGCTTAACCTTCACAAACCAGGACGGCACAGCACGGTAGATCAGAGGGGTATCGGACCGCCAGCAGAAAGGATAGCTGTGAGTAATTTGGCTGTCAACAAGAACACGGCCATTGCCTTTGAGAAGCTTGATGATGCCCTTGTCAGCAGCCTTGACATTCTGGCCTACAAAGTCCCGGACTTCGGCTGTGAAACAGCCCTGTGGGTCAACGGGATTGGGGGGAAGACGATTCTCGGAAATGACGCCGTGGTTCATAGCGACTTGATAATCCTCCTCACCAAAGGCAGGAGCCTGGTGAACGATACCAACACCATCCTCAGCAGTGACATATTCGTCGTTCAGCACTCGGAAGCCACAGTCCTTGAATTCTTCATAGAAGTAATCAAAGAGAGGTTGGTACTTCCATCCGAGCATGTCAGAACCCTTGATACGGTCGACAATCTTGAACTTGGCCTTCTTCGGATCCTTGTAGATAGTCCGAAGAAGAGCCTCCAAAAGGATGTAGTTTTTCTTTGTAGCCTCGTCGTAGATCTTGACATACTCGAAGTTGGGGTGAGCACACAGGCCGGTGTGTGATGGAAGCGTCCACGGGGTGGTGGTCCATGCAAGTAGGCACGTCTCGGGGTCATCCAACAGAGGGAATGTCACAACAACGGCGGGGTCCTGAACATCCTTATAGTTCTGCTGCGCTTCGAAGTTGCTGAGAGGCGTGTTGAGAGCGGTGGAGTAAGGCATAACACGGTATCCGCGGTAGACAAGGCCCTTATCGAAGAGCTCCTTGAAAACCCACCAAACGGATTCCATGAATGTCGGATTCATGGTCTAAATGACAAGAAAAAAAGGATCAGTATAAGGGCGAAGAAGGTCAAACGTATTCGAGCGTACCTTGTAATCGTTATCGAAGTCAATCCAGCGACCCAATCGCTCGATGGTTTGGCGCCATTCTGTCGCGTATCTCATAACAATTGATCGACACTCCTCGTTGTATTTCTCGATTCCGATCTCTTGGACTGCCTGCAGACCAGACATGCCCAATTTTTTGTCAATCTCATATCTAGGTTTTGTGTTAGCCAAAATCGAGCTATACAACCTTGAGCAAGTCTTGTCTTGAATTGAATTGAACTTACTCAATGGGAACACCATGCGTATCCCAGCCAAAACGGCGCTCCACATGGTACCCCTTCATAGACCAATAACGGGGAATCACATCCTTGATTGTCTAGTGCAAATTGTTAGGACTACTTGCAACTCATTCGCAAATTGTCTGCTGTGATCTTACCGAAGCAAGCAAGTGCCCATAATGAGGGGTTCCGGTAGCGAACGGAGGGCCGTCTAGGAATCCATAGCGTGGTTTTCCAGCCGAAAGTTCAACTTGGCGTTTGAAGGCATCGATCTCCCTCCACCGAGCGAGCACGAGTTCTTCTTCCGCAGGAAAATCCATGACGTGGTGACTCCAGTGGTTTACGGGAGAAGATTGACTGCGACTAACAACCTCTCAGGGCTTGCAAGTCCACAGGTGAGTCACCCCGCCTCGTTTTTCTGCCAGTGTGCCCTGCCTTGACCCCTCTAGTCACACCGCCTTCCATAACCAGACAAACATCATGTTAGGGTTGCAAGCAGAAGATGAAAGGACTTCTAGTATTAAGAGAGAGAAAGAAGCAAAAAGCTAATAATATGAACATAACTTGTACATGACAAGTAGAATAGGGGGTGGGCAGACAGTATGTTCACTACTTAGCTATTATGCAGCACGGAATATGTAATTTGAGTGACCTAACTATACGAAGTATACTTCTAACGCATCAGCTAGGAGGCTCAACCCATGATACTTTACAAGGGCAAACAAGGTTAAATGTCATACGTAGAAAGTCCTCTACACGGGTTATTCTTTTTATCGCATTCACGTACATCTAAAAAGAACATGTAAAAACACATCGGAGTGTTCTGATCACATCCTTAATATCGTTTCGCGCCAAATAGATCGGCCCCGGGTTTATTGAGGTCTTGCGTCGTCAAGGACAAAGGCCGCATGAGCGGCCGACTATTCTTGTGTAACATCAATTGAATTCATTTTACATTACTCTAACTCCCTTTCTTCCTCAAACCCTCATGCCCAATTCCCAAACGCGTCAATAGATACCAACCAATACTAGTATTGTAAAGCAAGAAGAAATAGGCACAAAGCTGGACCTTCATTTGCTTTCTAGTACCGATTATACCCTCCTCCGCCTTGGTTGTGGGAGTAGTGGTCTCTGTTCTGTCCACCACGACCGCGGCCTCCACGGTTACCTCCTCTGCCTCCACGATAATCCTGCTGGCCATAGCCTGATTGATGACCGTTATTGTACTGACCACCTTGGTTATAGTGGTTGTTTTGCTGGCCATGATAGTCCCCAGGTTGCTGGTAGACGTGTTGGGGTGGGTGCTGAGGTGGGTACTGATATGACATGCCGCCACGTGGAGGGGGAGGCGGTCCTCTGGCGTAGCCTCCGTACCCTTGGCCGGGGGGAACCCATCCAGGAGGTACCATAGGGGCACCACCGGGACCTCCGGGACCAGCTTGTGGGCCGGAATTAAACTTCGGGTCAAGGTGCGCAGCAAATGGGTTCGGGCGGTCATTCGACGAGTAGTTTATCCGGCCGCCTCGTCCTCTGCCCTGGAAAGGTGCGCCACCGAAAGATCGGCCCGAGTTTTGAGATCGGGTCTGGGTGGCTCTGATATCATTTGAATCCAGCATTGGTGTCGGTAGCTTCACTCCACGGAGAAGCATAGACTTGTGGACATGAGAAGTCTTCGGGATCGTATACAATACCCTTTGATCGGTTAGTATACGAAGAAAACCGCAAAGATGGGAGGGTTAAACTCACGTGAGAGAACGATCGTCATCAACTCCTGGCATGCCATGTGCCTCCAATGGCGAGACCAACGAGCTGTGGGGGATATAGGTGTCGCTGCGCTCGACAATACCGGCAAGGCCACCACTCACGTCCTCTTTAAGGGGATATTGTGCCGGACCAGGCTTCTTAGAGTAGAAGTTTGCGACAAGGTCTTGGTACAAGGGGTTTCGGTCGGATAGCAGAAGAACTTCCTGACCATGAGTGTTGCGACTCTTTTCATCCTCAGTAAGGAGAGGATACACCTTCGCCATAGCGTTCAAAAGACGAGTTTCGTCAATGAAAGGGAGAAGAATCACGCCTTGCCAGGCAAATTTCTTGCCGTTCAAATCCATGGGGAAGTCCTCCGGGTAGAAATCGATGATCTCGCTATCTGGATCTTCCATGAGAGGATGGAAAACTTTCGGTAGCGCGTGGTTAGATGAGGCAGGCAAGACTCCCATAAGCTGTTCAAATGGTTTGAATATTGTGCCCTTTTCGAACTTAACATCCATATCGGCGATATCAACGAAATCGGCGGCTGTGCATTATGTGTTAGTTTCTTTATGGGAAATCTGAAGGAAAAGATGAAAGGGAAAAACCCACCAAATGGCGCATAGTGCCTCGGGTAATACCAGGTCTGTTATCAAGTTAGCGAAGCTCAATTGTATAAAAAAGTAGGGATTAACAACATACCCAAGAGGGGCACCCCTGGAAATAGTATCGCAAAACCCAACAAAGACCAACTGCATATTCACGAGCAACCTGGTGGCGGAATTCTAAATCTTTCGGGTCCACGCCGAATTTTTGTTCATAGTATCGATCGGCGTAACCTGGCTCCCACAACTTGACAGTGTCTTCTTGGATCTCATCTTGTTTAGGCTTCTCAGGAACAGGAGGAACGGGCAGAGGAGAACCTCTGCCCGGTGTTCCTACCTCGGTAACCTCTTGCTCGGCTACATCCGCTTTTCGTTTTCCGAGAACCCCGGGGGAAGTCTGCTCTGGGAGTCCATTTGATACATCCTCGCTGTCTGTGGCTGGAGTTTCGCCGTCTCCAGTATTCTGGTTGCGCTTCATGAGTTTGCTCTTCAGCACAGCAGCGGCGCTCTTATTCTCCATGTTAGCACGGTACACGGCTCCACGGTTGATGACCATGCTGTGTG
The DNA here is from genome assembly GCA_928213465.1 of Penicillium sclerotigenum. Taxonomy (NCBI): domain Eukaryota; kingdom Fungi; phylum Ascomycota; class Eurotiomycetes; order Eurotiales; family Aspergillaceae; genus Penicillium; species Penicillium sclerotigenum. The sequence continues at coordinate 219,689 of CAKMRK010000196.1, read as the reverse complement.
TCAGCTCTCTGGTCTCCTTGTTCAAGTGACCTCGGCCGGGGGTTATGAGTTCCATGGGAGGGACGGGCTCGCCGCCGCCGCCGCGAGAGCCGTTTGTCAAGTCACGCTGGGGGGAACTCCGCCTTCGCTTTTGAGCACGCTCTTCATTTCGAGCCGCATCTTGCTCCTTGCGTCTCTTCTCATTTGCCTGCTTTCTTTCATCCGCTTGCCTACGGCGTGCGAAGATGGCATCTTCTTGTTTGGCCAGTGCTTGCAAGATGATCTGAGCGTTTTTCAACTCAACACTTCCATCTTTAGTAAGGTAACTTCCCATGGCGGGGAGATTGTCACGCCAGATCGCGATCAGCGTATCAATTCCGTTTTCACGAATATCCAAAGAAGGCAGATGAGGAAGGAAATCGTTTCCGACGAAGAAACACATGAAGACCCAGTCATCTAATGCACGTTCAAGGTCGAATGGGAACGGTTGCTGAGGAACACGAAGTTCCACGGCAAGATATTCTCTTAGCACGGCGACATGAAGCCAAATGAATGGCTTCAGAGGGGCAGCGTGCTGCTTCTCGTCGAATTCTCCACTTTTCTCCTTTGGGAGACCTAGACACTCCTCAGCCTTATGGCCAGTCTGTCCACAAAGTCTACAACCTCGAGGTCTTGAGTCTTGGGCAAACACGTCTTCACGCAGTACTCGGAAGTAAGGCTCATGAGTACCAAGACCAAGCATGATCAGATCAGCATCCTGTTGAATTTGAAGTTAGTGATCTGAGAAGATTGATTTGGAAGATCGCCACAAACTTACTAAACCATAGATGACATGACGAGTGTTGGGGTCGTGGTTAGGCGAAGCTCGCTGCGATCGCACAAAATTCATGATCTTGTGCTCTCCTTCTCCTGGGACCGTGGCATCCGAGATGATGATTTTCAACTGTTAACGTTAGGGCGTTCATTGGTACCAATAAAATAGATCGGAACGTACATTTTCCCAACCCGGGTCAGTGTTGAGCTTATAGGCAATCCAATACCGCAGCGAGGCAGCAAGGATATCCATGAAAGGCGTTCCTGGAGTGATGACGTTGCTGTCCCACGTCTTCTGAACAACCTCCTCCCGAATTAACTGCTCACCGGTCTTCGTAGCATGCTGTTGAGCGAGCATCTTGTGGAGCTCCTCCTTCTTCTGGTCATTCTCCTTGGCCTCTTGCGCCGAGCGAAATCGACGCGCGCGCTGCTGGTTCATCTTCGCTCTTGGGGCGACGCCATCTATATATAGGAACGAGGTTAATGGAAATCGCCGATTTGGGGAATATGAGGGAATTGCAAGCCCCATTAGAATATATACATACCGATAGCGATCATGAGAAGCTTTCTGGGGCGCACCATGTTGACCACTCGATCGGTGTACTTGTAGATTTCGATCATCATTTCCTGCTCGTCGGCTGGGGGAGGCTTTCCCTCTGGATGAGTACATGGATGCACAATACCATTCATGTCCAGGTAAAGGTTATCTTGCTCCTCACCATTGGGGTTCGGACGAGTGATGTCGATTGGGATTTCTTCTCCATCGACCACTTGGGCCTGCTCCTCAATAACCGGAGAGACGATCTTCGGGTATTTGTTGGAGAGCCATCGGAACAGCGCAGGGACGCCCATGATGGTAATGCGACACTTGTTAGGTCAAATTTGGGAGAGTTCTGGTACTCTTGTGTCGCAATCAGTTGGTTTCGTTCGTGCAGGCGCAGGCGCAGACGCGATCTCTCGTCGTAAACGAGATGTAATTCGAGCTAGTTCAGATAAGATATTGACCCTTCTAAAGTATGTAATAAGGACAAAAAGAAATGCAACCACAGATATTATCGCGGTGCAGGTTGAGCAGTGAGAGTGAGCTTGCCGTAGACGAAAAGATAAATTCCGGGCGGTCGGCGATTCTGCGGGTTGAGCCAAGATCGGCGTTAGCCCCCTTGGGCAGTACAATAGGACAGCTTTCTACTGCAATCAGCGAACTAACCCACTTTTTCACCTTTTGCTCTCACACAAATGACTGTCAATTCCTACGCCCTCGGCCGGCAGTGACCATGATATTGCGAATCAGCTACCATGTTCCGAATCCTCGAGTCGCAAGCTCCTGCCAAACAAACGGCTACGGACACAATCGACGTATTAAGCAGTAGACTGCAGAGTGCTACATTGTTGGAAGATCGTCGGGCAGCAATCCAAGGATTAAGAAGCTTTGCAAAACTCTACCCAGCATCTGTCGCTTCTGGTGGCCTGCGGTCATTGATCAGCAGTTTACGCAATGACAGTGAGGATGTGGACACCATCAAAGTGGTCCTCGAGACCCTTTTGATGCTCTTCACGCCTGATGAATCCAGTGTGGGTATCTTGTACTCTGAAGAGTTTCACTTAAGTTGCTCATGTATAGATTTAGCCTGAAGCGTCAGACGAAATAGCCCTGTGGCTGGCAGATGAATTCACTCAGGTACATATCGTGACCTCGGTATTGAGATAATGCTAACATTCTTGAAGCGACAAGATAATATAACTACCTTGCTTGACCTTCTAGAAGCCCGCGAATTTTACTCCCGCCTTTATTCGCTCCAATTGATCTCCCACATTTGCAGTGCACGACCAGAACGAACACAAGAATGCATTTTTACAGCGCCTCTGGGTATTTCCAAGTTAGTCAGTGTTCTGGCAGATGCGAGGGACCCAGTACGGAACGGTATGTCTTGTTGAATATTTGCGTCTGTAAGCCATGAAGGGTTAAAACTGACAAACTGTTTTTCTTTTCGCTAGAGGCTCTCGTCTTGCTGATTGCCCTGACCCCCGCTTCGGAAGAGCTGCAGAAGCTTGTGGCATTCGAAAATGCATTTGAAATACTTTTCTCTCTTATCGAAGCGGAGGGAGCGTTGACTCATGGGACCGAGGTAGTGGAAGATTGCCTCTCCTTGTTGGCTCAGTTGTTGAAGTTCAATGTTTCCAACCAATCGTTTTTCCGCGAGACCGGCTGTGTGAAAAGAGTAACACAGCTGCTTCATGAATGTCAGCAGGAGCCAGAAGACAACGAGCCGGCACCACATTGGACTCTAGTCCACCGGGATAAGAATGTCTGGGGCCTATTAGCCATCATTCAGTTGTTCTTGATTCGCGGCGGCATGAGCACACCCATTAACCAGACTGCATTCTGGCAGAATGGCGTGACAGAACAAGTTCTTAGCATTGCATTTGGTCAAAGGTTCAGTGTCGGCGTGACCTCAAAGGTGAGACATTACTATTACCCATCCTTGCCTGTACTTTTGCCTAACAAATCTAGGCCTTGTCAACTTGTGCCGATCTGATTCGCGGCAACTCACCGTTACAGGAAAGGTTTGGTGATATCGAAGTCCTGTGGGGCTCGTACGCCCGCGGCGATAAGGCCGTCAATGGTGATACGAATGAACCTTTACGCATCAATGTCATCGAAGCATTTTTAAAGCTCAGCCTCGAGCCTGCTCCCAACAACCTTTTGGACGCACGACTTGCTGCTTGCGAATGTATGAAAGCGTTTTTCGCCCATCATCCTGGAATTCGCATGCATGTGCTCAAGCGAGCGATTGAAGGGCATACCAGCGGGCAGGATCGGATTCCCAATATCCTATCTGTACTTCTCACTGCACCGGAAGCTCGAGGAAATGCCGATCCATATCAAGTGTGGATGGCCTGTGTTCTAATGTTCCATTTGCTCTTTGATGATGCACAGGCAAAGGCAACAGCTATGGCTGTTACTGAAGGCGATGCTGAGAGCGGCGAAGAAGTGGTCACCAGTGTCCAATCTGTCGTTGGAAATCTGATTACTGGTCTGCAGCGTGGGGATGACGAAAGAATCACGGTCGGATATCTGATGTTACTCTGTGGGTGGCTCTTCGAAGACCCAGACGTCGTGAATGATCTTCTTGGAGAGGGTAGCTGTATTCAAACCTTGTTGCAGGAAATCAAGCACCAGCGCGCCCCCAGTAAATTGGTGCCCGGCCTTTGCACTGTGCTATTGGGTGTCATTTATGAGTTCTCCACTAAAGATTCCCCGATCCCTCGCGTCACGCTCCACAAGCTACTCATCGAGCAGCTTGGCAGGGAACAGTATATCGATAAAATCACAAGACTTCGAGAATGTCCGTTGGTTCGCGACTTTGAGGTCCTTCCCCAAACTGCCGGTGGTCAGCTTGAGGGTGGGCTGCCGGAGGTTTTTTTTGACCGCTCATTCATTGAGTTCGTGAAAGATAACTTCAGCCGATTGCTTCGTGCCATTGACCGTGAACCTGAGTTTGAGATTTCTGTTGTTGCCAATGGCGTCGAAAAGGGAATTTCGCGTGAGCTTGTTGATTCATTGCGTGCTGAAATTGAAGATCGCACTCAAACCCTTCAAACATTGGAGTCTGATCTCGTTAGCATCCAACGGAAGCTTGATCAAGAACATTTGGACCACCGAAAAACAAAGGAATCCAACGCGGTTGAGTTATCAAAGGTTCAACAAACCAACCAATCTCTGCAACAACGCCATGCGCAGGAGCTATCCCAACAGCTATCGAAGCTCGAAAACGAACACAAGCATTACAAGAACGAGTTACTCAAGCAGCATAGTGATCAGCTACGTGCTATCGACCATCAGCTCAAGCAGACCTTGGCAGAATCTGAAAGCAAGAGCAATAAAGCAAAGGAATTGAGAGCGCATCATGAACGGGAGGTTGTTGGTCTACAGCAAAATATTCGTGGCTTGGAGTCGGAGCTTTCTCGCATCCAGGAACAACATATGGGGGAAGTTTTCAATCTCAATAAGAAACTCCAGGAGTTGGAAACTATTATCAGCCGGTCAAACGAGGCCCACGGTGTACAGGTCACTGAACTTCAAAGGAAGATTCAAGATCTGGAAAACACCAAGCAATCCCACAATAGTCAAGTTGATAGCCTCAACAAAAAGATCCAGGAGTTGCAGGACACGATCAGCCAGTCCAAGAAGGCCCATGATGGACAGGTAGCCAGTCTTGAAAAGAAGATTCAGGACCTAGAAAACACCAAGAAAGTCAATGATGGACAGGTAGCAGATCTCAACAAGAAGATCAAGGACTTTGAAAGGATCAAGGGATCCCAGGATGGAGAAGTCACAGATCTCACCAAAAAGTTGCAGAACCTGGAATCTACGTTGGCCGCAGCCAAGCAAAATCACGAAGCGGAAGTCGGTGACTACAAGAGCAAAGTTGAAACATTGGAGTCTAGTCTCTCTACAACCAAGCAGCAATATGAGGCTGAATCCACTGGCCACAGTAATACAGTCGAGGCTCTCGAGTCAAATCTCGCCACAGCCAAAAAAGAGCATGAAGCCGAGATCGCAACTCTAAAGCAATCTGTCGCAGCTCTTGAGTCAGACCTTGCCAAGGCTCAGAAGTCTAGCAATGATCTTGAAACCGCCCAAGAAGGCATTGTATCTCAGACCTCTGCGCTGGAAGCACGAGCTAAGGAGGCTGAGGACAAGGCCAAGGAGGCCGAGTCCCGCGCTCGTAGTGCGGCTGAAGCCCTCAAAGGCATCCAGGCTCAGCTCGACAAGGCTAAAACTGAAGGTAAAGAAAAGGACGAGGCTCGCCAGTCAGCTCAGTCTGAACTGGAAGATCTACTAATTGTCTTTGGAGACCTGGAGGCTAAGCGAATGGAGGACAAGGTATGTTTAATGGCTCGATACATTCTCGAGCTGCTCCTGCCTCTTTTGGATCCAACTAACGATTATCTTAGAAACGGCTCAAGGAGCTCGGAGAGGAAGTCTCGGAGGCTGAGGACGACGATGATGACGAGGATGAGGAAGATGAGTGATGGACACGTATCATGTGTAAATAGCCAGGCAAATAAAGATTCCAATTATTCAGTGATTCACGTTGTGATGCCACAAAATGCCACAGCTCGAGTAGATAGCTGTTGTGTGTCGTTTCAAGGCTGATTTGTTTCTCACTACTCTCCATATGTTCGCTCCTCTTGGCTTTTTACCTACCTAGCGGCAGGGGTCCCAGATGAGCCTAGCTTCCAATACAAAATATTATTCGACTTCATTGGATATTCCCCCTGCAATCTTGGCACGAGCCCCCCCTCCCCCACCCCCGAGTTTGATAAACGCGGCCAATATCCGGGCTCTTATCCAGGCCGTAGGGAAGAAGTTGGCACTGGCGGAGGCACTAGCTCTGGAGGAAAGCACTCCGGCAAACGTTTTTAGGCGCTCCAAAGTCGCAAATCAGCCGGTGGAGCAACGGTGTTTCAAGAAGCAGAACTCAACCATCGAAATTTCACAACACAGGATCGAATGAACGTATCCATTCAGCATTCAATCCGGAATTGCCAGGTACATTGAACTCGCCAGATCAGTGGAATGCAGTGAAACCAAACACGGCAATCGATTTGTACTCAGTAATCAAAGTTGATTTGACCCAGGACTGAACCCCCAAGACAGTTTTGGCCATTTGTAGGGTTCGCGTTCAAAACAGGCGATGTCGGCTAAGTTGTAAGTTGAGGTCAAGATGTGAGATTTGGCAATTTTTGAAGAATATCTTGATTTCATAGTCTAAATTAAAACTTGTTTAAGCTAATAGCAAAGTTGAGGAGATACGTACATGTATGTATGATCTAAATCATAAATGATGAGTGTTGTACCTACCGTAGATGTGTATAGATCGACAGATTGAGTCACCGGGCGGTCAAGAAACTGCCCGCGACACCGGAGGGGAAACAATACTCATTTTCCTTTCTTGTCTTGTTGGCTCTTGACTTGAAGATTATATTCTCTTGAAACACTATCGGTTCTTGGCTCAACTCTGTTCAGGTTAGTCAAAATCCTCTGATCATCTCAATTCCCTCCAAATGATCTATGTGCACCTTCCGGTTGTATCCCTAGATTCATTGTGCGGGAAAACAGATGTAGTACCATGAGTCAGGGTACTAACAAGTCGCAGAATGAAATGAGCAGTCATTGAACCTTGCTATTACCAAATCCTCATCTATATCCTCCTCCACAATGTCCGAACCCACCAAGATCAGTATCTTGGGCCGGGAGAGCATTGTCGCTGATTTTGGTCTTTGGCGCAATTTTGTCGCAAAGGACCTGATCAGTGGCTTGTCCTCGACGACCTACGTTCTCATCACCGATACCAACATTGGATCTCTTTATACTCCCACTTTCCAAAAGACCTTCGAGGCTGCCGCCGCTTCCACCACCCCAGCCCCACGGCTCCTTATCTACCATGCGGCCCCCGGAGAAAGCTCCAAGTCACGGCAAACAAAGGCCGACATCGAAGATTGGATGCTGAGCCAGAATCCGCCATGTGGTAGAGACACAGTGATCATTGCATTGGGTGGTGGTGTGATTGGGGATTTGACTGGATTTGTTGCAGCAACCTACATGCGAGGTGTGCGCTTCGTGCAGGTCCCAACCACGCTCCTTGCTATGGTGGACTCCTCAATCGGAGGAAAGACTGCCATTGACACTCCGCTTGGTAAGAACCTCATTGGTTCTATCTGGCAGCCATCGAGAATCTACATTGATCTTGAGTTCCTCGAGACTCTCCCCGTCCGAGAGTTCATCAATGGCATGGCCGAGGTCATTAAGACTGCTGCCATCTCAAGTGAAGAAGAGTTCACTGCCTTGGAAGATAACGCAGAATTAATTTTAGCTGCTGTGCGTAGCGAGCCAAAGGCTGGACAAGGTCGCTTCGACGGCATCCGGGATATCCTGAAGGCTAGAATCTTGGCATCGGCACGTCATAAGGCCTTTGTTGTCTCCGCAGATGAGCGAGAGGGTGGCCTTCGCAACCTGCTCAACTGGGGTCATTCCATTGGACATGCCATTGAGGCGATCCTTACCCCTCAAATCCTTCACGGGGAATGTGTCGCAATCGGCATGGTGAAGGAAGCAGAGCTTGCAAGACATTTGGGTACCCTGAAGGGTGTCGCCGTCGCTCGTGTGGTGAAGTGCATCTCGGCCTACGGCTTACCCACTTCCTTGAAAGATCCACGGGTTCGCAAGTTGACTGCTGGTAAGCACTGTTCTGTAGACCAATTGCTGTTCAACATGGCTTTAGACAAGAAAAACGATGGCCCGAAAAAGAAGGTTGTGCTCTTGTCAGCAATTGGCCGCACTCACGAGCCAAAGGCCAGTGTCGTCTCTAATGAGGATATTGGTGTCGTTCTTGCTCCCAGCGTTGAGGTTCACCCCGGAGTGCCAAAGTCGCTCAATGTCACTTGCGCACCTCCCGGATCGAAGAGTATCTCCAACCGTGCCCTTGTTCTTGCTGCGCTTGGTTCTGGAACCTGCCGTATCAAGAATCTCTTGCACTCCGACGACACTGAGGTCATGTTGAATGCCCTAGAGCGACTTGGTGCGGCAACTTTCTCTTGGGAGGAGGAAGGCGAGGTTCTTGTTGTGAACGGCAAAGGCGGAAAGATTATCGCAAGTCCTACGCCATTGTACTTGGGTAACGCCGGTACTGCCTCACGATTCCTCACCACCGTGGCTACACTTGCTACTCCCAGCAGTGTCGACTCCAGTGTCTTGACTGGCAACAACCGCATGAAGCAAAGGCCCATCGGCGATCTTGTTGACGCTCTTACCGTTAATGGTGCTGGTGTCGAGTACGTAGAAAGCAAGGGATGTCTTCCTCTCAAGATCGCTGCTTCTGGAGGCTTTGCAGGAGGAAAAATCAACCTGGCTGCTAAAGTTTCCTCTCAGTACGTCTCCTCGCTGCTGATGTGCGCTCCGTATGCCAAGGAGCCAGTGACGTTGAAGCTGGTCGGTGGTAAACCCATTTCACAGCCTTACATCGATATGACCACTGCGATGATGAGATCTTTCGGCGTCGACGTGAAGAAATCTACCACCGAGGAGCACACCTACCACATTCCTCAGGCTCACTACGTGAACCCTGCCGAATATGTTGTGGAGAGCGACGCAAGCTCCGCAACCTATCCTTTGGCCATTGCTGCTATCACTGGCACCACCTGCACCGTCCCTAACATTGGGTCCAAGTCCCTTCAGGGCGATGCTCGTTTCGCCGTGGACGTTCTACGGCCTATGGGCTGCTCTGTTGTACAGACTGATACTTCGACCACTGTTACCGGACCTGCTGATGGCGTTTTGCAGCCACTGCCTAATGTGGATATGGAGCCCATGACAGATGCCTTCCTTACTGCCTCTGTTCTCGCGGCCGTTGCCCGAGGCAAGGACTCAAACCACACAACTCGTATCTACGGCATCGCCAACCAGCGTGTCAAGGAATGCAACCGTATCAAGGCTATGAAAGACGAATTGGCCAAATTCGGGGTGGTGTGTCGTGAGCATGACGACGGCCTTGAAATCGACGGCATTGAGCGTTCTACCCTTCGCCAACCCTCTGGTGGTGTTTTCTGTTACGATGACCACCGCGTGGCTTTCAGTTTCAGTGTGCTGTCTCTTATCGCTCCCCAGTCTACCCTTATTCTGGAGAAAGAATGCGTTGGCAAGACCTGGCCTGGCTGGTGGGACGCCTTGAAGCAAATGTTCAGCGTGAATCTTAATGGCAAAGAATTGAAGGAAGATGAGCATGCTGCCTCAAGCGATGTGGAGCGGAGTAGCGCCTCTGTCTTCATCATCGGTATGCGTGGCGCTGGAAAGACGACCGCTGGCAACTGGGTTGCCAAAGCGCTTGGACGTCGGTTCGTCGATCTTGACACAGAGCTCGAGACTTCCGAGGGCATCACTATCCCCGATATAATCAAGACACGCGGCTGGGAGGGATTCAGAGACGCAGAACTCTCTGTCCTTAAGCGCGTCCTTAAGGATCATCCTACTGGCCATGTCTTCGCCTGTGGCGGAGGTGTTGTCGAAATGCCAGAGGCACGAAAGCTGCTTACCGACTACCACAAGAGCAAAGGCAACGTGCTCCTCATCATGCGCGACATCAAGCTGGTGATGGAATTCCTCCAGATTGACAAGACCCGCCCTGCCTACGTGGAGGACATGATGGGCGTGTGGCTACGACGTAAGCCTTGGTTCCAAGAGTGCAGTAACATCCAGTACTATAGCCAGCACTCCACCTCAACGGAGCTGGCCCTTGCCTCAGAGGACTTTACCCGCTTCATGCGGGTAGTCACTGGCCAAGCAGACAGCCTTCGTCTCATTAAGAAGAAGAAGCACAGCTTCTTCGTCTCATTGACTCTGCCTGATCTTCAACCGTCCGGCGATATTATCACTGAGGCTTGCGTCGGCTCTGATGCTGTCGAACTGCGGGTTGACCTGTTGAAGGACCCTACAGTTGATGGCGATATTCCCTCGGTTGACTACGTCAACGAACAAATGTCTATCCTTCGCCGTCGTACTACCCTGCCGCTCATCTTCACCATCCGCACCAAGAGCCAAGGTGGCCGCTTCCCCGACGATGCTCATGATGCAGCAATGCAGTTGTACCGACTAGCGTTCCGTTCTGGGTGCGAATTCGTGGATCTCGAGATCGCGTTCCCCGATGCAATGCTACGTGCCATTACTGAGATGAAGGGTTACTCTAAGATCATCGCCTCGCACCATGATCCTAAGGGCACCCTGTCGTGGGCCAACATGTCCTGGATGCAATCCTACAACCGTGCTCTGGAGTACGGCGATGTGATCAAACTTGTCGGTGTTGCCAATACCCTTGATGATAACAATGCTCTTCGGAAGTTCAAGACATGGGCCGAGGAAGCCCATGATGTGCCACTGATTGCCATCAATATGGGTGACAGTGGTCAGCTCAGCCGTATCCTGAACGGCTTCATGACCCCGGTGTCTCACCCCAGCCTTCCTTTCAAGGCGGCACCTGGTCAGCTGTCCGCTGCAGAGATTCGCCGTGGTCTCTCCCTGATGGGTGAAATCAAAGCCAAGAAGTTCGCTATCTTCGGTTCTCCTGTCTCCGGCTCGCGGTCTCCCGCTCTTCACAACACCCTCTTCGGCAAAATGGGTCTACCGCACGACTACTCTCGCCTGGAGACTACCAACGTCGAAGATGTCAAGGACTTCATCCGCGCCCCCGATTTCGGTGGTGCTTCGGTGACAATCCCTCTCAAGCTAGACATCATGCCCTTGCTCGACGAAGTCGCCCAGGAGGCTGAAATCATCGGCGCCGTCAACACCATTGTGCCTGTCCCCAACGGTGACAAGCCCCCTCGTCTGATTGGCTATAACACCGACTGGCAAGGCATGATCCGATGCATGCGCAACGCAGGCGTTTACGGTTCCACCGGCAACGAGAGTGCCGTTGTCATCGGCGGCGGCGGTACTGCCCGTGCTGCCATCTTCGCCCTCCACAATATGGGCTTCTCCCCAATCTACGTTGTGGGCCGCACCGCCAGCAAGCTCGAGGGCATGGTCTCGACCTTCCCAACCAACTACAACATCCGTGTTGTAGACAACCGGGCCCAGCTTGACACCGTTCCCCAGGTTGCTATCGGCACGATCCCCGCTGACCGTCCCATCGACCCTGTCATGCGCGAAACGCTCTGCCACATGTTCGAACGCGCTCAGGAGATTGACGGTACTCTCATCGGCAAGTCTTCCGACGCTAGTAAGCACCGTGTTCTACTTGAGATGGCCTACAAGCCTACCGTCACCGCCTTGATGCAGCTTGCATCTGATGCGGGTTGGACCACCATTCCTGGACTGGAGGTCCTTGTTGGACAGGGTGTGCACCAGTTCGTTCACTGGACTGGTATCACTCCTTTGTACCATGAGGCAAGAGTAAGCAGACACCTTAATTATAGTCCCTCTCTCTGGCTCCATTGCTAACATTTATTGTCTTTGTGTTTAGGACGCTGTCATGGGCGCTGCTGAATGATCATGAATCTATCATGGGAATCTCGGGCTTTTTTTTTTTCTCCATTTCCATATTTGACGCCATATCATGTTCTCATGTTTCCACCTGCGGGTGAGCGGGTTATTAAAGGCATTCAAAAGACTTGTCCTGGCAGGGATCTTGTTTATGTTCATATACTTCTCATCTACATATAGTTCCATTTCGGTCAATTCTATTGTTTTCCACATGACGTCTGGTCCTTGTCCTATTTCTGATACAAATATTCTGGGGAGATTCATGGATGGCATCTTAGGGATAGAATCATCAATTTGACTTAAAATGAGTGTTAGACTGACCATCTACACTTCCAAGTCATCCCTCATTTCTTCCTTAATGACATTCTTATCCCCTTTGTATCTTCTTTAGCCTCTTCCCTTTCTTTTTACTTTCTTCTCATTTACAAAAAGGATACAAGAAATAGTGGAATTAACAAGAAACAGGAATCCTACTATGAAAATTCGGGTGTAGCTTTCTACAAAAGGCCTTGTACCGGCATTATCTTCAGGTCTAACGTTCATATGTAAACTCACTATGCATCAAGCAAGCTTTCACCCAGCCTTCACCTCTGCCCGGGGAGAGATTGTCAACCACATATCTCTCCAGTATCCAACACCACCTTTGACCATGAACTTGGCCTCAGGCTTCGCCTGTACAGTCTGCGGCTTGTACTGACGGAAGAACTAAACGACACATTAGCAACCACCCCAAAATAACAGCCTCACGGGACAACCAGAAAAGAACTCACCCGCAAAGGGCCCTTAAACAACTCCATCATAGCAATATCCCTCCCCAAACAAACACGCGACCCATACCCAAACGAAAAGTTATACTTATTATACAACTTCGCCTTCTCAGCATCCAACCACCTCTCAGGCTTAAACTCCTCAGCATCATACCCATAAAGCCTCGGATCCCGATGCACCAGGTACGGGTTACAGGTAATCTCGGTGCCTGCCGGTGCAAAGCGACCAAAAAGGTCGATGCCAGGCTCAGGGACATAGCGGGGGAAGATATTGGGCGCAGACGGACACAGACGCATAGTCTCCTTCACACAGGCAACATAGAAAGGCAGGTGTTCCAGGACCTCATCGTACTGCGGCATATCCGAGATGAGACCGTTACAGGTGGCATTATCGATCTCCGCCATCATACGCTCGTAAGCCTCCGGGTGGGTTGTGAGGAAGTGCACCATGGCCTGGAAGGCGGTGCCTGTTGTGTCTGAGCCAGCGAGCAGAACAAGCAGGGCCTCCGCGCGGATGTACTCCAGATCCAGGGGCTGGCCGTCTTCTGTGCGGGCCTCCAGGAAGGTCTGGAGCAGGTCTGTTCGGTGGAATTTCTTGCCGTCTTGCATGTCCTTCATGCGTTGGGTGAGGAGACGGTCGCGGAAGCGCATTAGCACGCCGATGCCGGAGTTGTCCGCTGGTTTGGCGACGAGGTACTTTTTCAGGAAGGTGGTTTTTACCCATGAGGTGAAGGGGTGCAGGCGGGCTAGGAGGCCGAAGGCTGGGAGGCCGTCGTGGAAGCCTTGGATTAGGCCGCCGATGTCTTCGCCTTTTTCGATAAAGCCGAAGGGCTTGCCGAAGCCGATTTCGCTAATAATGTCATATGCCATGTAGCTGGTTGTATTGTTAGTTGGTGTATTATTTTTTTCTTTCATTTGGCTTGGGTGCTGCTTACACTGCCCACCAGGTGAAGTCGAAAGCTTCGCCGCTCTTCGCGAACTTGTCATTGAGCTGGTTGATCCATTCGGTGATGCGAGCGTCAACCAGTGGCTCCATTTTTTTGATGTTGCTGAAGCTGTACTATGTCAAGGATTAGTCTTTTGATACCTGCAAATGAACTCGTATATCGTCATACCGGCCCGGCAATGTGCTTTCTGAACATAGCATGGGTCTTGTGAGATCTCATATTGAACAGAGACTCAGTCTCGCCAAAGCTTCCAGTGATATAGTGTCCAGTCTTATCTGCATTGCGGTGGTAGACTTCCGGGAGCTTTTCATAATCGCTGACCAGCAATAATGTCGGGGTGATGCGAACAACAGGGCCTGAGAGAATCCACTTGTCAGGCCATTCCTTTTGGAGATGTGGTCAAGACCAACCATATTTCTTAGCCAGTGCATAAACAGTTGGCACCTCTGTCTCCCGTAGATTGTGCCATGCGATCCAGAGCCGAGTTACAGAGCCCCAGAAAGGACCGGGGAACTTCGCGAGCGGACTGAAGAAGCGATAGTAAATAATCTGCCGGCCAAAATTAAGCGCAACATAGGCCACAAGACCCAAGATGACATTGGTCACCGTCACCAGTGACAGGACATTTTCTGCAAGACCCATGGAGGATTAGAGATGCTGATACTTGGAAGGTGAAAACGCATCCTTTTGACCAAGAGCGGGGGGAACAGCCCGTCTAGAACTCAAGGACCACGAATAACCATTCTAATGAATTGGAGCTAAACCAAATATCCATTGTGGTAAGGGCCAAATGGTCATTGGCCAAAGAGCATTGGCCAAAGGGTTATGTCGAGCTACTAACCCCACGAGCATACAGTCGAGGGTATTATTTAACCCGTATGCATGTGCCGTGCGTGCGTTCCTTGAAATGAATGTGGCAGGTAACTACTCCGTACAATATAGTACTTCGTATATTGTACTAATAGGCATCTTTTATATTGTAGGCCCATACGAAGCAAAGGATTCAAATCACATGTATTTTCTCAATTTCTTGTGTAGGAAGGGGAAGATCATACCTGTCTATTCTCGTATCTTCTATATTAGTACTCTCATTTATATTTTGGCTAGTTGGAAGACTAAGGGAAATGAATGTGATGGGGTCTGTATCCTTTGTACCTTTTATATGGGAATACCATACAAAGAGTACTTAATTTGTTTGAATTACCGTTGGCTGGGCCACACCCACATTAGGGTTATGTGGGCGCTTGGCCTCAACCGCTAAGCCGTTAGGACCCCAATGGACTGTAAAAAAGGTTAGTCTCCGACTTTTTGATTCTCCACTGGTTTTCCCTCAAAAATGAGAGAGAAATGATGAATTATTGAAATACCATCTCCAACTTTGTGGAAAGGAACGTAAATCTGTAATATTTGTACTATTTGTACTATTTGTACGGACGATAGAAGTTCCACCTCATACTGTACTCCGTCCTACGTGCATTCTTACGAATATGCAATGCAGATTTTTACTCCCCTCATATCACATACATAGGAAATGCCCAGACTTCCAAATCATTCTCTGTAATCTCCTTAGGACGGGTCGGGAGGCAAATGGAGACCTGTAGATCGGAGGTGAGGTACATAGTGAATTCAAGTCTGTGTGCATTACAACATACAGACAAAGCATTGTCAATTGCTCCCTGTATACTCGATATGGAGTATGGGGTACGGAGTACTCCCTAAATAAGCGAATTAACACAGGCTCTTGGGCTTTTGAAACGTGCAGATCGTTCAGCCCCCTTCTTAGAAAATGATGAACTCGTATTTAGCAGGATTCGCTATAAAATTCTCAACGTTCCGTTGGGTTTTCTAGTCTCCAATTTTCACTTATTTGACTTAGGCTTATTTGATTTACTTGGTATAACGTATCCAAGATCATGTTTAGATATTAGGATCACCATCGGGCATCTCTACAACATATGAGCGAGAAAGGAAAGATAAAAAAAAATCAATCACATCTCTCCACTTCGCCGGGAATCTTCCGAGACCCAAATGTGTCGACCCATGACTAATTGGCCCCCCCTATTCGAGCCAATCCTATCCTGGTCCTTCAGGTGGATGTCTTTAGTGCCAAAACACAATGCCTTCTTGTTCCAGGCCCCGAAACAGGGATCCGGACTTGGTTTGTCAAAGAATGATATATCTATCCAAAGGTTGCTTCTCGACAATTGGAGATATTATTTTGGCGTCTGGGTGGCAAATAATAGCGCTTGAAACCTCCCCCCTCCCCCCAAAAGGGCTCTTCCTGTTTTTCTCTACATAAGGTGAAACTAGGGCCACTCCCCCTAAACGGCGTATTTTAGTCCCTATATTGTACGGGCTGGTCTGTCTTGTGTCTCCCTAAAAGTGAAGGCCATGCCAATCCCTACTATGTTTGCTTTTTTGGTCAACAGCCTTTTTGATAGTATATAGTGGATCTTGAGCAGTAATAGATCCATGCGCCATGCGCGTACTCCGTGTGCGCCATCATTTTATTCCCTAATCCCAGAGCAGTCAGGGCTAGGTATCTTTATAAATTGTAGGCCGGGGTGCCAAAACCATTCTTCTCGGTTGTTTTCATTGATACTGAAGTGGTCCTGATCATCCCTACTCTGTGAGATGGATATGTGAAATGACTACCTACGACATTCATTTAAACTAATTCGCTAATTCTTTTACATAAATTCACGGTATTTTCTCGCTCTTTTGCAATTCTGTTTAATCCCTCTATACCTCTCGTCATGACTGGTGCCAATGGTTCTCAAGGCCCTATGGTCGTGGGTATCTGCGTGGCATTCGCCGCCTTAACCTTCATTGTCTTGATTCTTCGTCTCTTTGCACGCATTTATGTCTTGGGTCAGATGGGCATGGACGACTGTAAGTGGGTTATGCTTGATCTATTTTACCAACGCTATACTGACATATACTGACATATTCCAGATCTCATTGTTGGTGCTTGTGTAAGCAAAAATGGAACGCTGTCATTAACGATAACTATAACTAATGGAAACAGGCGTTGTCTTGGGCATTCATTGCTGCCACACTTTCCGGTATGTTCTAGCTTCACTTCCCACGGCTCTTTGGAGAGGCTAATATCATTTAGCGGTCAAACATGGTCTTGGAAAACACCTTGAAGATGTCGACCAGACCAGTATGGTCGACTATTCTTTTGTAAGGATGAGGATCCCGATCTTATACAGCATTTCATTTCTAACTTCTCCCCAGGCTGTCTGGCTGAGCTCGATGTTCTATCTCGCAACACTCGGGTTTATCAAAACCTCCGTCCTATGGTTCTATACTCGCCTTGGAGATCGCTATCTCACTCGCCTATCCTGGGTTATGATGGGGGTTATTATTGCACAGGCCACCTCATTCGTTCTCGTGGCTGCATTCCAATGTCAGCCCATTAGCATGGCCTGGACCGGTGTTGGACCCGGAAAATGCGTCCGTATCAACATTTTCTACCTGTGCAACGCTGCCCTGAACATCGTCACCGATCTCTTAACCTATACCTTGCCTATCAAGGTAATTTTCCATCTCCAGATGCCTACAAGACAGAGGCTTATTCTGGCCTTTATTCTCTGTCTTGGCCTCTTGTGAGTCTACCCCGGTACTTCCACCTGGATACTTTCTAACAGATTACCCTTTACAGCGCTTGCATCTCCTCGATCATCCGAATCACCTACATCCCTACCATGCTTACCTCGCCGGACATCACTTACGCCATCAGTGGCGCCATGTACTGGTCAGTTATCGAAACCAACGTGGGCATCTTTGCTGCCTCAATCCCATCATTCAAAGCAATTGCCTCCCACTTCCTGCCCCGCTTCATCGGCGAATACAGCAGCGGGAAGAAATATGGCCCCTGGTCAAGCGGAAATGACAACACTACCCCGCGGTATGGGTCTGGTTTCGCCAAGGTCAAGGATCCAAACAGCATTACTATGATCACGGTCAATGGCAAGGAGGATATTCCTATGGGTACAGATATTGGCGCGCCCAGTAACTCCAGCGAGGAGCGCATTATCCCCAAGGGCAAGATCTTCGCTCACACGGAGATCCAAACTACCTTCGAAAGAAATGGTCTTAGAAGCGAGAGTTCGCTGTCGTTCGAGCGGGCTCGTGAATGATACCTCGGATTTACGCCTATAAGCTCCAGGGTGTGCAGCGGTGCCTAGAAATCTTACATATAGGTATAATATTTGACTAGTTAATGTATTTCGGTTTCATGTATTCTATGACCTATTTCAGAAAATATACATGTCATAAATATAGTGTATAAATTGCTAAGTAAATGACTATATAAAGATCTATCTATCTAATTTGTTCGTGATGAGTCTTTACCTAATGCCCCACCTGATCCTGGAATAAACGGAGTCATCCAAGACATGCAAGTCTCTGAAGTGTTGAAGTTCGACAACACCAGAAAGTTTTCCAAAAACCCCAACAAATTCACAATACCAATTTCCGCAACCAAATCATCGCCTCCCATCCTTCCATCACATCATGCAATCGTCTGCAACCCCATCCTCACCTCCACACGCGAAAAGCCGCCGCCCCAACACCAAACACAGCAAAGATGCAAGCCCAGCGTGTAAGACCCCTCCGTAAATGGTGATTAACAGACCTCTCAATAGCTTCCGAATCATTGATACGGGGAAAGGGCACACCAACCGGAGCCTGAACACCCAGCGCCTCACAAAGCGGCTCCCACCCATCCTTGACGTCGAAGAAAACCAACCTATCCTCCGGCACAACCTTCTTCAACCAAGCAATATGGTTCGCATAAGTCTCCCTCCCATGTTGACCCGCAACACCACCATAAAGCCTCTCCCAGAGCGCAGCTAGCAGGTATCCATACGGGATAAAATGTCTCATGCCGTCCAGCGGGAGTAGGACAGCGCGCGCAAACCAAGCGCCGGTCAAACTCTGCACGAAGAGCATGCTCTTCTCCCACAGGATCGGGTCGCGGATTGTGCAGATGACCTTGGCGTCCGGGTATAGCTCCATGAGTTCGGGGACGAGCTCGGAGCCTGGGGAGTCGGTGATGGCGACGTAGCCGGCCAATCGGCGGCGCAGGAGAGTGAGCATCTTTGCCCGGCTGGTGCTGTCATCTTGTTTGAGCCAGTGCTGTAGAATTGGCATCCAACTTTTTATCTCCGTTGGTGGGCCTAGCGATATTTGTGTGCCGCAGTGGTACACTGGCCCGTGCAGGAGGATTTCTAGCGCTTGGCTGAATGATGAGGTCCCTGTGCGCGGTAGCCCGGCGCCGATGACTTGGATTTGTGCACCGGGTTGTGGGACGGAGGCTTTTTGGCCCATTTTTTGGGTCTGTATGGGGTGGTTTGTTGGGTTGGGGTGGTGTTTGTTGGTGGTTGGTTTCAGGTTGGCCGAATGACCCTCTTTTTTTTCTTTTTTCTTTGTCTCACCAGCTCTGGCTATTTTGCTTGTTTAAGAATGTTCGGGCTTATGAAGGTAAGGGGTTTTATTTACGCTAATAGTATGAACAGGGTTTTAGTGGCTTTGTGTTTCTTTGATGGATATAAATGCCAGATAGGAGCTCTGGCGGCTATTGGGGGATTTCTGCCCCCACTTTGGAGGTCCCCAGTACGATCACCGACGAGTTGTGGTTTTTAAATTTGCCCGACAAGGGCTTTTTCAGGAATCAAGTCGAGGGTACGACGCCCAGTATGTGATATTATAGGTGATCATAGTAACAAAGCACGTAGGTTGAGGACTTCCACTGTGTCCAAGTGTTGTGGGTAGAGTCATACGCTGGTGGCCTGAGGCAGTAGGGAGTTGCATCACAGCAAGGGAACTGTGGGTTGTATTCGAGTAGCATGATGGTAACTCTAGGGAATGGTAGGGTTGAGGGAAGTCTGTATGTAATTGACCAAGGCGGGAATACCTAATTAAGCAGGGGTAGTTCGCATTGGGATTGAATATATAGGGCTATTATAACTTAGCAACATATTGGAATGTTTGTGTCAGTGGATTGGCAGGATATCGCAGTGTCCCTCTCCGTGCAGTGTGCCAGACCGATACTATCAACCACTAAATATGTATATATATACATAAACCCAAGTAGTTATAGCGGGTGATATATAATAGGCATATCCTCTTTGTAAAAGTTGCTTCGTTTGACTTGTGGTTGAAACCTATAGAAAAAAAAAAGGTGTAAGCAAGCAGGAACAACCAACAGTATAGGTGATATAGGCTATAACTATAATATGGAACCCTATGCGATGCCTCAGATTGAGTAGTCACGCAGTGCAAGGACGTATGTGGTGGTGGATTTTTCAAAAAAAGAAAATTTAAAAAAAAAATAAAAAGATAGAAATAGCATGTCCTGGTTTCGATCCAGGGTCCTCCGGGTTATGAGCCCGGCGCTCTTCCCCTGAGCTAACATGCTTATTGATACAAGGTTCTACCATATAGAACTTTATGAATCAATATTCAGCTTAAACTTTTCGAAAGGTTATCTATGTAGATGATATAAAATAACAATTGTTTTACCTAGGAATAAAAGGCCAGAAAACAGTAAAATGTGGTATGCTATTCTAATTCCACAATGGTGAAAATAATCTACATATAGTAAGACATCGGAAATAGGAGGCACTTCAGCACCCCTTCTGTAGCTTTTTATGTTAAGGCACAATATCCCGCCTAATAGTTTGGACCTGCTGTAATCACCGATTTCTGAAAGTGAAGCTGGTGCTCTAAAATTGTCCAAAAATGATCCTAACCTATTTACTAGTGACCTTCGAAATTTGTCGCATACTACTCCGTATATATTATAGCCATAGATTAACTACTCCGTACTATAGTATCTGTTAAAATATATTATTCCCAATAACGTGATAGATGCAGTGACGTAGTAAAAGTATTAACACCCCTTGAGACCCACCTATCACACCGCCCATATGTCGACTATACCACCTACCAAACGCTCACCCAAGTCATGCTGTAAAGCGTCCAAAATATCTGAAGCACCCATTAAAAATCTGCTCTAGAATTTTGAAGTTAATTTCTATTCAGAATGATAGTTTTTAGCATGATAGGTAGGCCATAATAGCTACCTAGCGAATCTTGGGCAGATAATTTGTCCAGCAGAATCATATGTAAACATACGATGTGGGGCTAAGGGTGCTAACACTTTTGCTGCGTCACTGTAATTTAGTGGAGACAGTTATTTTCCACCAATAAGCATGTTAGCTCAGGGGAAGAGCGCCGGGCTCATAACCCGGAGGACCCTGGATCGAAACCAGGACATGCTATGTCTATCTTTTTTAATTTCTCTTTGAGAACTCACCACGTAATACGTCCTTGTACTGTGTGACTACTCAATCTGAGCAATTGTATAGGGTTCCATATTATCGTCATAGGTTATAGTACACAGGCTGTATTATTTTCCACCAATCAGCATGTTAGCTCAGGGGAAGAGCGCCGGGCTCATAACCCGGAGGACCCTGGATCGAAACCAGGACATGCTATTTCTATCTTTTTTTTTTCCCTTTCACTTCTCCATTAGCATGCATCTTCATCAAACCCATCATTTTTTCGACTCAATAAACTTCACTGAATTGCTGGTCATTCACAGATATTTTCTACATTCAAATTTTTACCTCAACATACTCATCATTAAAATCGCTTGTCTCCAACAAGTCATTGTATATCAAGTATCCTGGTCGAATAGCCTTCTACAATGTCGACGAGGGTATTTTCGTAAAACATTCACTATTAGCCAGCAATGGAAATCTCCCTGGCTATGTTGACTGCGGATACGGATAGCAGAACCAGGGAAAACGGAAAGAGAACCAGAGTGGGCCCGGGGTTGGGGTCAGATGACATTGGAGAACGACTTCGTCGCCATTATGGGCATTAAGCTCAAACGTTTATGAAGCGGCAAACCCCAAGACTCCCAGCTCTGACCTCAGTTTGATTTTGATGATTTTTGGAATGCAATGTAACGGGAATTCCGGTTCCTTCGAGGTGCTCCTCAGTTTAGCCATCCTGAGTTTCTTTTCACTCCAGGTATTCCGTGCCTTGAGGATGTGCTCTATGTGAAGATCCCACAAGTCATTTCTTATTCCCGGGCCAGGTGAGTCTCATATATTGTTGAATGCATCCTTAGTTTGTTCCGCACATGCCCGAATAATCGAATCATAAGATGCAAGGTATTGCTAAAAGGTTGATCTGCTGCCAATTGAGTCGGTGATAGCTCTGTGTTCCCGGTTATATTCGAATCCCTGCTATGATGGTCAGCGTTGAAAATGGCATGTCGGGATCGAGAATCGACTGAAAGAGCAGCCAAAACTTGGAGATACCCGCAGATGATAAGACAGCGACGGGACCTGAAGACGACGACTTGTTGATGAAACCAAACATTTTGACGGGTAGGACAAGAATAGTGTCAATTAAATGACCGGGAAGGGCCACAGCCTTGAGGTGGCTTGATGGCTGATGCTGTGGTAAAAAAAAAGGCGATAACGGGGAAGTCATCAAACTGTTGTTTTGAATCCGAGGAATCGAAGACCACAGTGAACTGTGTGATGCTGGTGTCAGAAATGCATAGTGCGATACTATGGAACCTACTACTGGTGAGTAAAATCATACTTTCCAAAGGGACTTCGATCTTTCTCTTCATATCGGCCTTATTTAAGGCCGCATGGGTTCGTAGTTGCCTAGAGCCAGCCGGAATGCGCTCATGTGTAGAGTGATATAGGCACCTATATCGCCTAACAGGAATCTGCAGGTGTCAAGTGTATGAGACGGAGCGTAGGCCACTATCTTTGAAGTCACCTAAGGAGGGATAGCAGTTTGAGAAGAGATAGCACATTGGACATTGGTATTAGGGGTATTCCGTGGCTGCCTAGGTGGTATGTTTGCTATAATTGACTGCTCTACTATTGTCCAGCGGTACAAAATATAGAATAACCATACCACATCACGTTTTACATCTCATATGACTCCCTCGATGCGACCACGCAAGGGGATATTATAGTACACGGGATATTTTGCATCAAACACCACCAACCAGAAATAGTGACCAGAGGAAACCAATTACATGAAGCCTAGAATAAGCCGTCAAATCACACCACCATTGGTATATGCTAATAATCACATGCGCAGGAACTTCGCGATCATCAAAAAAGAGAAGTTCATCTCCAGCCACACCTCCATCGTTCCACCTCTCCACCTTCTGACTGCCCCACTTCAATATAACGGACGTATTACAAGACCCACAGATATTAACCCACAGCTATTAACCCATAGCTATTAACCCATAGATCCACCGATGTACAGTCTATCATTTATTGTCTATCATTTTTAAGGGTACAATGTACGTATGTACAATATTACAGTGAATTTGATACAGAATATGTTAAAGGTAAGGATAAGTACCGATCCCAACTATAGACCTATAGATACGGATAGTTTTAAAATACATAACCTTGAATAGAAGCTAATTACTGTTGATGACTCGGGCAGTCAAAACAATGACCGCAAGATTCGTACCGGGTAAAAATACGAGATGAGGCATGTTACCCCGGAAGCACATGGGTAACCAATCTACCCACATGTAGAACCATATACCCAAATAAGCAACTCCGTTACATGGAAATGGACAAAGGACCAAATCCTGAAATCGATGTTGGAATCGTGTCATTACTGTATACAACTACGTTGACACTCCCAGATCCCATCCAGATAATCCCAGTACCGGGCACCAGGATACTGGTAGCCAAATTGCTTATCAGGCTGGAGTTTGGATGAGATCGGGTTTGTTCCAAGGCTTTCTGGATGGGGCTACGCAATCATGGGATCATACTCTTGGCACATGGAAATCTCACGTCTCACTTCTTAATGTTGAACTATAAGAGATATTAATGGGTAATTGCTATTGTTGATGCAATGCTGAGTACGGTGTACGGAGTACAATATGCGACCAGCGCGAGTCGGGGCTCATCCGTGGAGATGTTAATTAAATTATTGCAATATTCATTATATGTTATTGTACATTATTCAATAACCTTACCCATAGCGCATAAGTATTTTTGTGGACTCCATCCAGTCCATAATGTACGAGATACATTCTAAACGAAGTACCTATGATTTTGTTACACATATTACATAGTGCTTAGAGATCGGCGCTTGAGCAGCTAAGATGGCTGACATAAGTGGGGATACAAATGCAGCTGTGATGTAGGTGGGTGCGAGGGATTCAATTGTATCCCTCGATTGTTTTAAGAGCAATATTGGGTGTTTCACCATTCCGAGTGTCATTGTGGAGTTTAGTTGGAGTGGGAGAGTGATAGATCATTTCCAAATGAATTCATGTCATATCCAAAAGCTAATATACATTTTTTGGAGGAATGTACTATAGTACAAGGGGGACACACTGTACCGGGGTCAAAAATGCAGCAACACCATGTACAACAGAAATGTACAACACCAAAACCGTTTGTTTTCCCGAAGCCAAAGGCATAGACAGATAGTAGAGAAAAAACAAACAAACAAAAGCAAAAAAAAAAAAAAACACACCAACCAATGCTAAAATGGGCTTCCACATGTAAAACAAATCATCAACGTAAAATCGTACACATAAAATAATCTGAATAGTGATACAGAGGGTTCATGAGAATTAGGGAGCTGAATCGTCATGATGACGAAGCCCCGGATTTTTTGGTGGACCCAAGTGGGTCCACCTATGACGTTCGGCATGCCGATCCGGTAGACTATGACGTGGAAGGCGCTCTCAGTCTCTCCTCCTGCGCTGCTTGCCTGGCCAGTCGATTTCGGGATGAACCACTCGCATGTCTGTAATTAATGTAATCAGTGTATGATCAAGGGGTAAGGGGTAAAAAGAAAAAGGAAACTTACGTCTTGTCAGAGCATCGTTTCGGCTAAAGGTTTTGTCCTCATTACAAATGTGACAGCGCACTTTCTGCTTCCCGGCAGTGTGGATCGTATGCTCGTGCCGCGTAAGATCGTAGGGCCGGGAGAAAATGGAATTGCATGCTTTGCCTGTAGATGGGTTGATGCGTTCGCACTTGTGGGGGCCAGCCTGGGAGTTGCGGAGCGAGGTGTCGCGGCTGACAAGGTGGCCACCCGGTGTGGTTTGCCGGTGTGCCTCACGCTTGTGTCGTTGAAGTCTGGAGGGGGTGTCAAAGCGGTCTGAGCAGTTGTGATAGGTGCAGGTGTAGGTGCCCGTATCCGAAGATGTGTTGGCAGGGCGAGGAATACCCTCTGTAATCGGCATATTCAATTGACTTGGAGGCGAGCTCTCTGTAGATTCCACAGCTGGGAGCGAAGGGAACTGGGTACTCGGTTGCAAGAGGTTATTCTGAGGGCGATGCATCTGAGGTTCTGAAAATGCGAATTGTGGCTGGGCTATGCTGGGTACTGAATATTGAGGGAATGCTTCCATCGGTCGCATTGAGCCATTATCTCGTCGCAAGCCAAGCGCATCACCCAGGTTGAAGTCAGCCTGACCCGGAGGGAACAGAGGAGGCATGGCATCATCGTTGTCTTGGAAATCCAAGACTGCATCCTTGGGGGACATAGTCTTGATATCTCCAGTGTTTGAGGTCTGGTCCATGTTCATTCCGTTCATGCCATTCATACCGTTCTGTCCCATGGGAATGCTGGTGGCCATCTGGGACTGCTGGAGAGCGTTGCTGCTCACCTCACCGGCGAATGGGGAAGAGGTACGGAAAGGCGAGCGATCCCGTCTATGAGCAGGCGATTGCGAACGAGCAGACAAGTGTCCTTGGCTGGCAGCTTGCAGGCGGTCGGCAATAAAATTGCGCGGGTTGAGGTGGGGTTGTCCCATCGGCTTGGACACCTGGGGTGCTGCCATGATGGCGGGATTATATAATTCATCTTGGTATATATCGGAAATGGTTCTGTCCAGCTTGGGAATTCCAATTGACATTGCACCATTGGCGTTGTTGTATTCTGGAGGTGCGTCGAGATGTAAGTATTGGTCGATCCACCTATCAATATCAGGAATTCGATTCTCACCATTGGTCATCGACTTCGATGCGTCGTCGAGTTCGTCGAGGGTAGTCTGTGGGGTGACCGGCGAGTTATGGCTCATTGTTGACACCGATGGAGCTAGTGAGTAGTCGTTCTGCAGTTGCTGCGGGGGTGACTGCTTCTGTTGGTCCATGATCGCTTTTCTCATGGCAGACTCAGCCTCGGCATTGTGACCGTCTTGGGAGGAGGGATCGAAACTTTGGAAGGGAGTAGCAAGGAATGAGTTCTGGAGAGGGGTTTGCACCGGGGTGGGCAGCGGCTTGTTGGCACTGTTGGAGCGGCGGTGATAGTTGTTGGTCGCCAACCCTGAGGGGGCCGAGCGCGAGGATGTGGAGGGTGAAGATCTCTTTTGCACGCCGGCGTATGGGATGCGCGCTGGGCTCAACAACTGCAGGTTGCTGTCCCAACCCTGGTTACCGGCGAGAGGCTGTTGTACCAGCATCGGCGTATAATATTGCTGAGGATATTGAGGCAAGTAGTGCGAAGGTGAATTGGAACCCTGGATGTCGTATGACGGGTTATATGAAGGTGCTGGGGTCATCGAAGGAGCCCCGAAAGACTGAGTGTCGAATGTCTGCGGATAAGAAATCGAGAAGGTCGGAGAGGAGAAAGTAGGTGAAGAAGGTGCGGAAGATGGCGGAGAGAGCTGTACACTGGGGTGGCACTGGAACGGTGATTGCAAACGAGATTGATCGTAGTGCAAGGCGTTCTCGGAATAGAAGTCAGGTGGGTACTGGTCGTCTTGTATGATGATGTCCTCTGAGTTGTATGGATCGGTGATGAGACCCTTACGTGGGTACATAAGCATTATGTTATCACGATGTTTGGGACGTCAGAGAGAGTGGGTAGTGTTCGCCACCGGGGAAAGGCGAGCTTTTATAGAACCCGACGGCACAAAGTCCGATTAGGATTTCCTGATCAATTGTGGCCGTGATTTTGGAGAAGTCTGGCTTGTCTGGCTTGAAGACTTTGGTTCAAAGCTTCAGGTAGCGAAGAGTCTGGAAACGTCGAGAGACTGATCGAATGGAATTCCAAGAGGGCTGGAACTTTAATGGAGTTGACTGTGGTTGGGGTGAGTTTGGTTCTGGAGAATGACTCGACCGGAGGAAAAGCAAATCTTACTTTATATGATGATCTCAAGAGTCAGAATGTTTTGGGTATGAGTAATGAAGTTAAAAGAGGCCGGGAGGAGTTTATTTAATAAAGAGCGCTCTCTGTACGGAGTACTAGATGACCTCACTAGCTCGGTGTCTCCGAACAGGAATTTACCGTATTGACCAAGTTAGCGTAATTATCGTAATTATCGTAATTATTAATTTTTTAATTGTACCCAATTCCTAGACTAGTCCAAATTAGGATTGGACTCGTATCACCCACGTACACCATTTTTACCGAGTCCCACTGATCTGATCTGGAGATCGTCTTTCACTCGTCTCCCTGAAGTTGTGGCTTACAGGATACACAAAAGCCACAAGGATCCACCATACCTATAGTATTCTATATTGGGCTTTTTGGGTGTCAATGGTAATTGTTTAAGATCTACATAATTAAAAAAAATCAGATTTTGAATTTCTGGGAATTCTGAGCAAAACATTCAGCCAAGGTTTACAGTATATCGCCTAGAGAAAAAAGGGTAAAAAAATGAAAGAAATTTTCCATCGCATCGTCTAGAACTAGCTCCGATTTGCACTCGGGTGACCAGGGCCAAAATTAGGAAAATGGGGGGTGGAGATGCCGAGGAGAAATCCCTAGGGCTGAGCCACACCTTAGTTTGTTTTTGTGCCCATTCCCCGAGGTCGTATACTAAATTTTAGTCCGTTGGGAATTGGTAACTCGGCCTAATCTACTATTTCCGGTGAGTCAGTACTCATTAGAATGCCCAAAAATATGGATTTGAGACCCGGAGAGTTGTTCAGCCGATGAATATTATGATTTGTCTGAACACACTTTCTTTGTGGACACTAGCCACATCGAGGTTGAGCCATGTGGCTTGTGCTCAATGGTTCGGATCGGCCGTCCCAACGTTTATTCCTGCACAACATGGAGAAAATGCTGCAGAGCACATTCTTCTCGGTTCATTTTCTCGGACCCGATTATCCCAAGACTCGAATACTCAAGATTGTGGCTGTGCAGTCTTTCCGATGGTCTTGGTCCTGTCTTGAGGTTGTCTTGCGATGTCTCCCCACTACGCGCCAATCGGCGGGTTCCGCTCAACCGTAGTTCGACAGGCGCGATAGTCAGCTGACCATGCACCTAATGGCATGATAAGCTGAAGTCGGACACGGGTCCATGGATCTTGTTTGTGTATACGGAGTAGGAACTTAATGACCAGCTGACCCCAGATCTTGAGTCACCACAGGTTTTCGTAATTTTTATGTTTTTGGGTCTTAAAATGAAGGGCTATCATGTACTCCATATGCTTTCCATGTCTTACAACTGTTCCTAGATGCAAGTAAGCGCTTGTCTCTACAGGACTTAGCTCTGGCATAGGCTCGGCGAGAAATGCCCAATTTGGGTTTATCATTGTTAGGCTACACAAGAATCTTATACGCAAGGTTCTAAAGATCATGGTCACATGGTCAAATTGTCAGTTTACTGTGGGCTGATTGCCTTAATTTTCTGGTCTGCATTGTTTGATGATTCGATGATTCGACGACTTTATCACATGTGAATCATATGTTTTCCCCTTTGACTCAGAAAGTGTTGGGGAATTAAATTAGAGTATTGATATTGACTTTGGTATTTTCATTTTTTTCCCTTGCGCTCGGATCCCTACATGGATAGATTAGCTAAATTGTTAGCGCGGACTTTGTGGCACGCGGAACACCTTGGGTAGCGTGGTAAGAATGCCATGTACTGCGTGTTACATTCGAAATTTTCTGTTTTAGCGCTGTCATCCTTCAACCGTGCATATGCATCCATATGTCTTAGACGCTAAATTCCTGGGTATCAGATTACAGATCAAGGGCCTCCAAACCGAGCAGCATCGGCAAACCCCGACTTCCCAGCTTAGATCTTGTTTGGGCGCAACAACAGAAGGCAGCAACAATTGTCTAACAACTGCCATGTGACCTCCAAGGATCTCCCTTTGAAATTCACTAGCGCAACATAAATCCGACCGGCATGTTGTCGGGACTAAATGATTTTCTCGGTCTGGACACACCAACTCGGGTTCAGGGTCTGCCGTGCTTAGGTACCGAACAGTCTGGCCCAGATTCAACTGATCTCCCTTTCTCCGAGGACAGATCCAGGGAATGCTTGGCGAATCCCTCGAGGGTACACCAAAACGTGGCCCCTACAGAGTCCGGGGAAGTGGCAAACCAGCCTCAGCTGATCCAGATATTCAGATCGAATGGCCCACTCGCATATAGTGGGATGTGTAGATCTAAAGGTGGATTTTTCCTTACTTCGTACCAAAGGCACCATTTTTTACAATGTACATAACCTCCTTCTCAATCAGGCAGGCATCAATCCTGTCGCTCATTACCAATAGAGGGCAAGGATTCAGGAAAACACGGAGAAAAAATTTTCACCGGCATCTAATCCCGACCAAAAAAAAGCCCTATGTCAGCACCTTAAATCTGGCTTTCTCGGCGATGGGTCTGAGAGATTGTCATGCAGGATCATATTTAGTAACAGTCTAATGCACAGTGAAAACTTTTCAATGTGAACGATTGGCCTAGGCAGCTAGGGCTGCACAGCCACTTCTTCGTACTGCTGTTACGCCGTTCAAGTTGCCGGTTTAACCTGTTACCATACGGCGCTTGGAGCAGCCACGATCTGCACGTAATCGTATTCGGTATTTCTGGTATGTTCCAGAAGGAATTTCCGTGGCTTGTGCATACCGCTAGTGCCGCATTCAGTAAAGCGTAGGTGATTCCATTCTTCTGGAAGCTTTCTATTTTCGTTCCGGAATGCCGGCCTCCGGGCATCGCCGACATAGTTGGAGGACTATGCTCCGGTTTTCAGATTTATGTTTGGACAGGTATTTTTTTTTTGCTTTGCACATCTTGTTGTGGCTGATTCTGATTATTGATTATTCCGACGTTTGCCCGGGCTTACTCAATACTGACTGATTGTTCTGACTCACATCTTGGCAATTTCGAAGGGCTATCACGTGCATGTTTAGAACCTCGACGCTAGCCGCGTATGCATATACTACTATGCTTCATCATCTTGAGTGCGTAAAATTTAGAAAGGACGCTCCAAGGAGCTTTGTTGGGAAAATAGTTGTGGCTATGCGGCTCATGATAGCAAGGGCTGGCAGATTCCTTACTTGGTTGCCTGTGTACACGTATATCATTCTAGGATTTTTGAAGCTAGCCGCGATCTATCTCTGCATTCCGGAAGCCACATGTCCTGAATTGTAAAGTAACCGTAATTATTTTTTTGGGGGTATCTGATACGTATCCTGTATAGAGGAGCCTATCAATGACCAAGTACCCCCGATGGCCAGTATGACCAGCCTCCAGGTCAACTACCTGTGATGGTCCTTTTGACACACCTGGACATATCCAAGCTAATTGGCTCATGGTGTGGATAGGAGTTCAGCTCCTATGTATTCAAATATAGAGAGCACAAGGCCAGTACCTGCAAGTAGATATATAGAGCCATTTCTGTACCATGTTGGTTGGTAACACAAGGATATGTAGTTACATTGAGATTCTCTAGGCCACAACCAATAGAAACTACGCAAAAATGTTAAGCCGGATGCCACAGATAGCAATGAGCCTATGGATTGGGGCTGTAGGATGCCGTCTTGAGAACGAGGCGGCAAGCTGCGAGGCATCGGTCCTTCCTGAACAGGAAGGAGGAGGTAAATACTAGACATTGTGGCGTCCAGTCGCAAACAGGTTTGATTTTTACCTAGGTAGAGGCCATGTTTTAGAGCACGGATTACCTATGTACAGGTTTCCCGGGCTGTTGTATCAGCTTACCACGGACGCAGCTTTCGAGATGACCACAATCTGCCTTATTATCTGCAGTGATGATATGGCTCTTCAGATAGAACTTATATCCAAGGCAAATTAACATCACTATAAAATAGACCTCCGTGAGCGAACTCATTTTTGTCAATATGTACCCAGCCATTTAATTAAGAGGTTGAGCCGACCAAGAGAGTGGTCTCGTGAATTTAAAGCTCTTGTGATGAATGACCTCAATGTACAATGACACGGCAACAGTTTTAGCACCCCTTCTGTTACCGCCTTCCTAGTTCGCCATACCGCCCGCTATTCCTTGATTTTCGATTGATGGATATTCGACCGGTTGAATTTGGGATGCTAAAACTTATGCTGTGTCACTGTACAATGTAGTGGGTGGCCATAGATTGTTTTAGGCCCCGGAGAGATCCTTTCATGTAACTAATAGGAGTTTGCATTCTAACAACCCAGCATGTTAGCTCAGGGGAAGAGCGCCGGGCTCATAACCCGGAGGACCCTGGATCGAAACCAGGACATGCTATGTCTATCTTTTTTTAATTTTTCTTTTGAAGATCCACCACATAATACATCCTTGTATTGTGTGACTACTCAATTTGTGGCATCGCATAGTGTGTGTTCCATATAGTACGTAGGTTATATTATTTCCACCAATCAGCATGTTAGCTCAGGGGAAGAGCGCCGGGCTCATAACCCGGAGGACCCTGGATCGAAACCAGGACATGCTATTCCTATCTTTTTTTTCCTTCTCCCTTTTCTCACTATACTTATAAAATCTCCCACTCAGCCTATACAAATCTGGAAGTTGGCAAATCTACAGCACGCCCGCTGTTGTTGTATTCTTCCTTAGTGGGACGAGTTCTGCATCTGCAAGTGAAGAAGATGCCTATTACGACTATTAGGCTGCAACAGAGAGAACGCATTACAGCGCCAGATAGCACTACGATCCATGAACAAGCCTCCTGCATGTTGACCAACCTATCAAACTTTTTTCGCTACTTGGCGTAGTTCAGTTCGTAGTTCGCACGATGAGGACTCGATTTAGGGGATGTCAGGCCCGTCCGTGAAGGGAATTCAGCAATCTCCGGCCGGGTAGACTGATGGATGTCTCTCCGGGTGGTGGTTGAAGGCTTAAGGAGAGCAAGTCTCATCGGCCTCACTGGACGGGCGATTCGCGAAGGTCAGTAAAATCATATGAGCTTGGCGGTCAGCATGGGGTCTGTCAGGATTCGGTTATGTCATTCTTTCCGTTGTGTGGTGATTGGGGCAGTCACGTTGATCTTCAAATATCCCATCATTCGTATTGCTAAGGTCGGAGCAACACCTCTGGTGCCTGATACACGTGGGCAGTTTAATTACAGATGCAATTTTCTTGTAGTATAATGTGATTCGTCGCAAATTCTTGTCTCATCCCCACCAGCTTCTGCTTCGGCCTTCCTGCTTTTTCCTCGCGGGTCTAAACTCAGGGTGAGTGCTCTATTGGATACCCTGATGAGCCCAGTTCGGCTTGCATATTCCACGGAGATTCCAGTCGGTGACCGTTTTGTTCATCATTGCCACAGCCAAGTCCGACGAAAACTGTGGGACAGATTTCACCAGGGAGTCTGGAAAAGCCACAGGTCTCGATTCCTCTCCGGTTCCCGCCTCTGTTGAATCCGTCGTTTTCACCCCAGTTCTCAATCCAACAAGGTTGTCCATGGTCATTTTCACTATTAGGTCCCGTAGCCCTCGGTCACTTGCTGGTGTTGAGCTGTATATCTCATGGATAGCATGCGGGAATGTGCTCGAGTCGAGCCGCTTGACCAGCTCTTTTTCGACGTTTTCCTTTGATAGGGCCTTGAGTCCATTGATAAACATTCGGTCTGCGAGCGAGTACATCAAGATGTGAAATGACAGGGTATCACATGCGGTCGCTGTATCTTTTTCTGTATCGTGTGGCTTTTTCTGGTCATCTTGGGTGCTTTCTCCGTCTGGTCGTCGAGGGATGTCTGTTTCTTGTGGGTGTAGTTTCACTTCATATTCTAGAGTGTATAGATAGTCAATCATCCCCTTGACTAGTGCCGGCTCCTCGTGTAGTACAACCCTGTTCGTGACCGATTCCTGTGTTTGGTTAGCCGGTGTGAGCCTCTTAGGTCTTGTTCCCGTTATCATAGAGTGCATCTCACCTCAAATCCACCATCGCAGGCTTTGGCGAAGAAACTCGACCTCGGACAAATTATGCTCTTGTGCACAGCATATTCAGCCTCTCCGCACACGATGGTGAAATCGCTATATTTGGGGTCAGAGAGTAGGCTACGGTATTGTTAGTATTTTGTTCTCTCGTCCACAAGATACATAGCCCAGTACCTTGAGACGCCTTGGAGAAGTTCCCTGATCTGTGGGGATCTTCTTGTTGTTGTCTTTTTCCCCATCGCGACGAGGTCTTGAATGCTGATGGGGTTGATACTTGAGTCTCTTTTGGTTTGTGAACTCATGCGGTGAAGGCGAGAGCAGTGATGGTGGTTGCAGTGGTGAGGGGAAGATGGATGTGGGCAGGTACATTCAAGTCCATTGTGTTTTCCTGTATTTTGGCCTCGTATATTACACTCGTTTCGGCCAATTTACGGTTTGTTTGTCAGTCTGTCCTGGAGACCCGTGGGAGTCCGCCATCGTCTTTTCTCGCTTGCCGGTGCTAGATTAGTTATCCCTTGGTTGGATATTGGACTTCTTTTAGAATATCTTTGTCTTTTAGGGGATAAGAGTGAAAGTGCAGTTCCGGCCATGTTTGGTGGTATGTCGCGCCTTCCGCCGTAGTGCCAAGGAAAGTTGGACCCCCCTTTCTATGAATTCAGCTCAGTCTTCATATAATAAACGGATTGCCACCAGATTTGAACCGGAAGTTAGTATGGTTGAGTGTTGAGCTTGATTAATCAATCTATATTTGGCATATTTCACTAGAATATGCCCTTGATTGTGGGTAGATCGGAATGGTTTCATAGCGCCAATGAAGTTGAACTACCCAAAGCGGCAGTTCAACTTCAATTTATATGGTTTTACTCGCCACACCACAACGGTGGTCACCGTGGTTTCAGTGTGGGCACTTAAGCACTTAATGGTGTGTTGATGCTTCTTTGTGTGTAGTTTTTATGGTGTTTATGCCTCTCGGTGGGTTGACTCGAGTCTATCGGGTGTCAGCTTTGATATGTATATATATATTTCTGATCAGATACCACAAAGCTACATACTCCTCACACAACCTCCTCTCCCCACCCGACCACCAAGAGTCACCATACCGCGTAGCAGACACCAGTGACAGTCAATGATACGAATTAAATGCAAACTACGCAAAAAAAAAGGAAATGAAGTCGGTACACACACGTTTATATGGTATATATGCCACGTACACTATGAACGTACAACCACGGGCATTTGAAGGAATAGGCATTACGGGATAGTGACACGTATATTTAATTAAACCCTATCCAAAATCAATGACGGGTTGATGACGAGTATAGGAAACGAGGCTTCAGACGGTCAAAACGACGCGTCAAGCAACACGAACGCCCAACTGCAAAGCAAAATAACTAAGGTCTAACCACCAAGAATAGAATCGTAAGTGACGCGACGTAAGCTAGGCAAACAAACACGTCAACACGCACGATACCTGCGCCATAAGGTCACTACTAGCAAGACCGCAAAGTCCAAAATTATTTCAAGTTTTGATTGTATTCGTATCGGATCGCACTTAAGTGCTTGATCCCACCATGTCCATGGTGCCAGCCGTAATTTG
This sequence comes from Penicillium sclerotigenum, assembly GCA_928213465.1. NCBI lineage: Eukaryota > Fungi > Ascomycota > Eurotiomycetes > Eurotiales > Aspergillaceae > Penicillium > Penicillium sclerotigenum. The sequence continues at coordinate 185,376 of CAKMRK010000196.1, read as the reverse complement.
GAGGCCGCTATGATACAGAAAATCTCAGAAGCGCACACCATGGACGCGCAATAGTGGTAATCGAGTGTTATGAAAAGCAAACCCAGAGACCCATGACAGTTGTAGTAAAATAAATCAGAGAACACCCCAACGTCCCGTCGTACCGTGAACCAGCCCGGAAAAGAAAAGAATAAATGATTTAGCCACCGAAACCGTAGAGGGTACCTGGATAGTAAGGTCAGAGACGCGTCATATAACGGGAAGACACGTGGAAACTTACGGCCCTGGCGCTTGAGAGCGTAGACGACGTCAAGAGAAGTGACAGTCTTGCGCTTGGCGTGCTCAGTGTAGGTGACAGCGTCACGGATGACACCCTCGAGGAAGGTCTTGAGGACACCACGGGTCTCCTCGTAGATCATAGCGGAGATACGCTTGACACCACCACGGCGTGCGAGACGACGGATAGCGGGCTTGGTAATTCCCTGAATGTTGTCACGCAAAATCTTGCGGTGACGCTTGGCACCACCTTTGCCGAGACCCTTTCCACCCTTGCCGCCTGAAATGAGACGCGTTAGATCGTGTTGCTTGATGAAACGGAAGTGTGGGGTAATAACTTACGGCCAGACATATTGAATATGGATTAGAAAAAAGGAGGATGTAGAAGTGAAATGAGGAGGAGTTGGTAGTTGAGTAGTCGTTGATGGAATTGATGGAAAAAGAGGGAAAGGAAACGGAAGTGGACAGAGGATATTTGTATGATACGGGAATGAGAGAGGACTGGGAAATCACGCGCTAGGAATCGCGTCCACCAATGAGAATGCAGGATCACAGACCAACCTTGATCTACCGGGTGACCCCAGAGTTGGAACGCCGACTTTGCCGTGGTCCATCTTTGATCCTCCTAAAACCTGCCACCAACAATGTAAATCTACAATAAAAATGGAACAATTATACATTCCAAAGGGTTCTGAATACTTCAGAATGCATTAGCTATTGATTCAAACGGGGTTGGTTGCAAGATCAAGAATTCAAGGGTTTCGCATTCTATACTCCCTGATCCTGTATTCTGATTGGTCCACGGCTCGCTTAGTTGGCAGTACCATCACTTTGATTCAGCTCAGCCAATCAGAGCTCACCGCAAATCAGTCTCTGGGCTACACGCTGCGCAGTCCCCAGTCCTACGCGCTGAGTTTCCTGACTGATCCTGATCGGCTCACTTCCCCTGATTCGTTGCTCCCTTCCAGATCAATCCCCCCTCCCGTCTCCTACAAATACTCTTCCCCCACCCACTTCTCTCTTCCCTTTTACATCCATCCAACGACAACCAACTCTTTTATCAACAAAACCACTTTTTCATCAAGTCTATCATCAAATATGGCTCGTACCAAGCAGACTGCCCGTAAGTATTTCTCCTATTATATTTTATTCACTTGTTCCCACCTCACTGGCGACACCTGATTAGTCAGTGTCGGTTGAGGGTCAATTTGGTGACGCGCTGACGCGTTTTGACAAAACATTTTACTAACCGTCTCGAATAGGTAAGTCCACTGGTGGCAAGGCTCCCCGTAAGCAGCTCGCTTCCAAGGCCGCCCGCAAGGCCGCTCCCTCTACCGGAGGTGTCAAGAAGCCCCACCGCTACAAGCCCGGTAAGTTCCATATCATGTCGAACGAAATATTCATGAAACATCTTCTAACATTCCATCCCCAGGTACCGTCGCTCTGCGTGAGATCCGTCGCTACCAGAAGTCTACTGAGCTCCTGATCCGCAAGCTCCCCTTCCAGCGTCTGGTTCGTGAGATCGCTCAGGACTTCAAGTCCGACCTCCGCTTCCAGTCCTCTGCCATCGGTGCTCTCCAGGAGTCCGTCGAGGCCTACCTGGTCTCTCTCTTCGAGGACACCAACCTCTGCGCCATCCACGCCAAGCGTGTCACCATCCAGTCCAAGGACATCCAGTTGGCCCGCCGTCTCCGTGGCGAGCGCTCGTAATTTCTCTTTTCAACGAGCTGGTTTTCTGAAAGGCGATCATGGGGTTTGTTTTTATCTTTTTATCATGACTACTGGCGATACATGATGGGTTTGCTTTCAAATATCAATGGGTTTCGGCACCGGGTTGCTTCGCAATTTTGCTTTTTTTAATCGATGCTACTGCTCATCATCGATTTATGGATCAGTCATGGGCATGTACATTATGGGGGCTCCCTTTAACATGATGCCTTAGCGCGCATCATCTCATGACAAGACGCTTTAATGCCGTCTTCTATGATTCATTACTTTTCTTCCTCGTAACCAGTAACCAATAAGTCCTTGCAACTGATACGTCTTACTTTGTATAGCTTTCATATGAAAGGGTGTTGCCTCTGTCTTGTTTACTTTCTCTTCGTGTTCAATGTTCTCATGGTCCCCACCTTGGAGGGAATTTCTCGGTCGTATGATTGTCCCTCACCCATCGAAACTGGTGACGCCGCCTGGACTAGTACCAACACTCAACAGGATTATCCAAACCGAGATGCAAAAACTTGCAATAATAACATGCCTTTTCTCCGGACATGATTGTTTCAAGTTCAACATAAAAATAAGTGATTTAATTCCACCTCGAATCTGCTCGCAGGGTTCTCTCTCGTTGCACAACAAAAAGGGTAAAATCATAAGGAATCATCTAAATTAGCGATTAACGATCGGATGACAGACTCAGAGACTGGAAGATTTCTTGGCTACTTGGAGAAACGGTCAAAGGAACGTGGACTACCTTCTTCTACTGGGATCTCCTTGTACTGCGATCTCCATGTTTGACTACCATGCAAAGCACTCAGAGTAACTTGTCTATGACTAGACTATGACTTCACCTTGACTTAACCCTGATCTAACATATAACTGGGACTTGGGAATTCCCAATCAAATCCACGGTATAACAATATACAACAATCAAGAAATCAAGAAATCAAACAACTAAAGAATTAAACAGCACGCAATCTCTGGGGCTCCAACTATACCAAAGCTCTAACCAGCCGACCGAATCGAATCTGATCGCCACACAGATTTACATCCGAAAATCGCGATTTAACCAGGATTGAGTCACTATGACTTCAGTGCATCATTCGTTTTTGGGCATATTCTCGGTAATTCTGTACCGTATCTAGGTAGAATACCAAAATGACTCATACTCTTCGGACCACGAGGAATATCCTCGAATAAATCGGAATTATCCGTACAGAGATGATCCAGCATCGAACTTGGAAGAACAAGGCAGTAGATAAGATGAATACATGTATCCATGGATGTATGTATTTGCCGAGCCTGGTATCAAGCTTAGTCAGTATGCACGGGAGGCAACTGGAGAGCATTCCCAAGATAGAAATTCTACGTTTTACAGTCATACATTGATTCTTGGGAGGTGACCTATTTTGTGTTACGTATATTAAAAAAAATGGATGGTTGTCTACTCGTAGGGCTGACAGACGCTCGATGGGTGTCTATCATAACTGTCATTCTGATTTAAAGTGGAGATAGAGTGACTTAAACGCGTGTTTTGTTTCTTTGATCTTATTGATGACAGAATTGGAAAAGCTCTGAGCCTTGGTAAATAAGTAGGTGAAGTCAAAGGGCATATTCTGATATAGCTTGACACGTATAACTTTATTGAGTACCAAGATCAAGGCTATATCGTCTGGTGGCAAATGTATCTATTCCCAGTGGGTCCAAACCTGACAGCTGGCCTGAGGCCAAAAAAAGAGAAGGCGCCAAGGACTGTGGAAAATTCTGGCGGTCGAATAATTAATTGGTGGCTTTGCTTTCCCTGGTTCCTTCCTCAAATTTTTTCTTTTTCTGCAAGCCACCCGTGTGTGATTTTTCTCAGCAGCCGAACCTTGACCGAACGTCGGAGATCTAGCCTTTTATAGCCTAATCTTTTTTTTTTTTTAAAGGTACATCGATATATAAAACTAACCTCGGCTGAAAGTAAAATCGGTTTGGAGATGTCTTTCATTACTTTTTTTTTTATTCGAGTCCGTGCATGCCTCATATGACGAGCGATATCAGCCCATGTCTTTGATATGGTGTGGCCTGATGGTGATGCGAGCTCTTTTCATATATACAGATCTACCCAGGTACATATGGAGATTCCAAAGCAGCGCTGGGTGGCCGATTATATCCATGGATATCTGTAGCAAACCATGGCGCTGATGCCTAGCTTGGAGTTGATTTCAAAGACATTATTACCAATACAAATAAGCGACGTAAACATCGGAAGTCGCCTGCCGGCTTGGGGACTCAATGGGGGATAATCAAAAAAAGACTGGAAATTTATACATTTGTACATAGTAGCTCCACCATGCATAATCCCCCTGAGGATTGATAATCAGAATGCTATTCATCTGCAAAGTAAATGGTAATATGGAGTTTAGTCGGTCATAAGGATCATAAAGCCCATTTATGCGGAGATTATCCTTAGATGCGATCCAGAGAACTTTAGATCTGAGAGTGCACCGGTGGATGAAGCTTCGGCAAGGTACCGAGCCCGATTCGTGGAACGTCCGCATGTGGGTTGGTCCGAATGCTACGCACGGCCCCCTGTGCACATTTAATTATGGGCTTGATCCGTGCATTAGGATATTATGTACAATATTAGCTTACAAAATTAATTTTACCTAGAATAGACTAGAATAGAAGCGGTAGGACCCTTGGAAGTTTAAGTGGTTATGTACCTGAGCCAATCAGATCAATGCCGCATACCCGAGTGGCTCAAGGCAAAACCTTCATAAATCACGTGGCGTCAAAACGTGGCTGCAAACAGATAAGCCATAACACTGAGGTTCCTCCAGGGCTGCATCTAAAATTTGCATCTTTGTATTATGTCCCTTGGTTCATCCATGGAGCCATACTGATAATACTAATATAAGGGCATGAAATCAATATAAAATGAATAGAAAGCATATCCCAAACAATGCGACCTTGGAAAGGTTCCAGATCCTAAGGTTTCATCAGTTAAGAAAATCTTGTCCGGGCCCGGGCCCACTATCCTATTCCACCTGGGTATTGGAATCCACTTATCCGTACTTTATCTGCAGACATCGCATTTCCCCTATATATATAGGTAGCTCTATCCCGATATTTCCCTCATTCCACTTCTTTCCCTCGGCATCTCCCCTCCCCGCAAATCTTCGGGAACCCCGGCTCCTTCTCATCCTAATCGGCACGTACTCAACGTCGGATACTATTAGTTTTCACATATCTCACAACTTCAATCCACAACCTGCCCACTATGGCAGCTGACTCAGACCCTCAGTTCTCGGACAAGATCGAGCCATCTCTCCCCACAAAAATTCCATACTGGCGCTTGGTCTTTGACCAGGGTGCCGTTACACAAGAGATTGTTGATCACCCATACGCTGGTTCAGGAACGGACGAGGATCCCTTTGCAGTAACATGGATTCCCAACGACCCTCGCAATCCTATGAACTTCAGCGAGGTGAAGAAATGGACTTTTACCATGCTGGTGGCCGTTGCAACCCTGGCTGTTTCACTAGTGTCGTCTGCCTATACCGGCGGTATCAAAGAGATCATGACGCAGTTTAACATCGGACAAGAACTTGCCACTCTTGGTGTTTCGCTTTTCGTTCTCGGTTTCGCGGTAAGATCTCGACTTCCCAGACATTGGCTCTTGAGCTTGCGTAACCTGTTTTGCATGCATACTAACGTTACTGGCTTTGGTATAGATTGGACCATTGCTATGGGCTCCACTGAGTGAGCTGTTTGGCCGCCAAGTTCTCTTCATTACTACCTACGCTGCCCTCACAGCTTTTAATGCGGGTGTTGCAGGTTCTCAAAATGCTTGGTCTATCATCATCCTCCGGTTCTTCGCCGGTTCCTTTGGGTCCTCGCCTTTGACTAACGCCGGCGGTGTCATTGCGGACATGTTTCCTGCTAAGCAGCGGGGTGTCGCTATGACTTTGTTTGCCGCTGCGCCTTTCCTCGGCCCTATCATCGGTCCCATCGCCGGTGGATTCATTGGTATGAGTGATGGCGGCTGGCAATGGGTCATGGGTTTCCTTGCCGTGTTTTCTGGTACCGTCTGGATTATAGGCTCTCTGACGATCCCCGAGACCTATGCTCCCGTTCTTCTCCGCCGCCGTGCAGAGAGACTCTCGAAGCTGTCGGGCAAGGTTTACCGAAGTAAGCTTGAAATCGATCAAGGCAGGCCGTCTCTCAAGGACTCCTTCAAAGTTTCACTGTCCCGTCCTTGGATTCTTTTGTTCCAGGAGCCTATTGTGTTCTTGCTTTCTCTCTACATGGCTATTATCTACGGCACCTTGTATATGATGTTCGCCGCTTTCCCTATTGTCTACCAACAGGCCCGCGGCTGGAACCAGGGTGTTGGTGGCCTTGCCTTCCTCGGTATCATGATCGGCATGTTGATTGCCGTCATATACTCCCTCTGGGATAACAAGCGCTACGTTGAGGTGTCTGATAAACACCAGGGATTCGCACCCCCAGAAGCACGTCTCCCGCCCTGCCTAATCGCATCCGTTGCAATCCCCATCGGCCTATTCTGGTTCGCATGGACCAACTACCCCTCAATCCACTTCATGGTCAGCATCGCAGCTGGCGTCCCCTTCGGCTTCGGAATGGTCCTTGTTTTCCTCAGCATCATGAACTACCTCATTGACTCCTACACCATCTTCGCCGCCTCCGTGCTAGCTGCCAACTCCGTCCTCCGTTCCCTCTTCGGTGCTGCTTTCCCCCTCTTCACCACCTACATGTACAAGAACCTAGGTATCCACTGGGCATCCTCGATCCCAGCCTTCCTGGCACTCGCCTGCGTGCCCTTCCCATTCTTGTTCTACAAGTATGGACCTGCGATCCGCACCCGTTGCAAGTTCGCCGCCCAGTCCGAAGCTTTCATGCGCAAGATTCAGGAACAGGTTACTGCCCCGCCGCCCGCGGATGAGAAAGTGGAATACGACCGCACAGAGGCTCCTGCGCCCGAAGGTTCACTCTCCAGCGACTCTCAGGATGGCGTGGAAGAACTCCCCACGGAGCGCATTCGCAGCCGTGCGCAATCTGTCGCTTCCAATCGCACGGCTGGTTCATTGGCTCGCTCGGTTACCTACGAAGGAAACCCGTACTCCATTGACCGTGTGAACACTCGGGAATCCTTCAAGCAATAGGCGGCTGAGCAGCTTCTTGATATCCCCTCTCATCTTACTATCTCTTGTCCAGGCTTGTCATACCTATACATGCCTGTGTCACTAATCATAGTTTCTATTGACACTTTTTCTTCGATGTCACAAAAAGTACCATATTTGCATGTTATGCCTTTGTTTTCACTTTGATACCCGTTGATATCATACGCACATATGTACTGAGGGAAACCTCATCCGACTAATGTTTCTATGGGATGCATTGTATAGAGCTGGAGTTTTGGTTTATTTTATCGGTTTACCTTCGGGCACCTTTTTTTTTTACGAATCTCTTCTTCAAGTAGAGTAAATCATAACCTTGGAATATACATATATCCAACCCTAATTGGAACTTGCATTCGGGACTGACCTCGGAGTTTCACCCGCTTTTCGGCTCTTATCGCCACAATTCCCGAGTTCGGATTTCAAAGCTGATTGTTTTCTAATTCCTGACAATATTTTTTGCTTCCACTTTCGACTATTCTTTGTAAATAACTAGATGTGGTCTTAGAAATGACCCTCCTCCGAAATGGCCTCTTATCCAGGGCCTCCACCTCACTCTCAACCGCCACCCTCCGCCGACCGATAACCCCCAGATCCCAACCCCAAGTCTTGCGCCAACCACGCCCACAACGCCGATACAACTCCGACTCCTCTACAGGAAAGACACCCGCCGAGAGAAATGCCACACCTGCAAACCCACCACCCTCGCACCATTCAACCGCCTCAACTCCACCCCAACTGCCAGACACAACCTCTGCCGCCACAGCCGCAGCCGGGGCAGCGACCACACCCGTGCGAAGTCGCGGATTCCGCGAGGTGATAAAGGCCGGTCCGGTAGGGAAGTTCGGAAGATGGTATGCGCGTGTGCAGGATCGCAAGCCGTACACGACGCAGTTCTGGAGCTCGATCGTTATCTACCTGTGTGGCGATCTGAGCGCGCAGATGCTGTTTCCTTCCGAGGTTCCTGCGCCTGCGAAATCAGACTCTGAAGATGGGGATGTGGTTGCGCAGGGGGGTGGGGAAACCGTGAGCGCTGGTTATGATCCGCTTAGGACTCTGCGGCATTTGTGTGTTGGGGTTGGGTCGAGTATTCCTTCTTATAACTGGTATGTTTTGTGAGGCGGGAGTTTGTTCTGCGATATGCGGCCGATGATATACATCGGATTGTTGCTATGTGGGGGCTATCTGTATGCGGTACATGTTAACTGATAGATCTGCTTTCTCTTAGGTTCTTGTTCCTCGGCAACCATTTCAACTATCCGAGCAAGTTCCTCTCGATTCTGACGAAGGTCGTCGTGCAGCAATCGATTTTCACACCTGTCTTTAACACGTATTTCTTTAGCCTTCACTCTCTTCTGGCTGGCGCGACGCTCGACGAGACCTGGGAGCGAGTGAAGAAGGCTCTCCCTGTTAGTATCCAGAACAGCGTCAAGCTCTGGCCCGCTGTTACCGCGTTCAGCTTTATGTATGTCCCGGCGCAGTTCCGGAATGTATTCTCTGGGTGCATTGCGGTTGGCTGGCAGACATATCTGAGCTGGTTGAATCAGAAGGCTGCTAAGGAGGTTGCGGCTGCTGAGGCGCTTGCTGCGGCTGAGGGAGTGGGTGATGGTGCATTCCATGCTGTTTCTGGGGGGAATATGATCTCTACTTAGAATTGCGGCGGAGGTTGATTGGATGAATATATAGATAGATCCTGGCCGAATATTGGTGTTGGGATGTTTTTGTTTTTTTCTTTGCTGTTTTGGAGCGATGCATGGGATACCAAGAGCAATTATTTAGATCAATAGACTTAATCTCTTTTGTTAACTTGCATTCTATATAATGTTTATTCTATATTTCTACCATTATCAAGTATGTGATGGCCAGCCAGTAAGAACAACGGGATTCTTAAGGCAACTCCTTCGATGACGCACCCGAACATCAACTCGATCTACACGATATGATCCCCTCCAGTCGCAGGCATGTCCTGCCCAGAGAGAAATGAGTGAATCTGACTACGGATCCGACTTCACTCCAGATGAAGAGGATCTGTTAAACGATTTGTTGAACAAAGCCGTCGCGGAATACGCGACCGACACCGACGCCACTTCAATCTTGACACCAACCTGGAGTTCGACCCCAACACCGATCGAACGCATCACCGCGCCAAAATCCCCCGAACTTGCCGAATTTGAGTTATTGCAACCGGAAGCTCTAGAGGCACTCGTTGCGGATATCGAGGATGGTATTGAGCCACCAAGCGCTCGGCTGCCTAAGGTGCTGGGCCGGGAAGGGCCTCGCTCGCCGTGGCGGCAGTCGCAGCCTCGACCAGGTCAGGCGGTTAAATGGGGTGCGAGTGCGAGCGCAATGGGGAGGCCAGGTCCGCGCGCTGGCAACAGCAACAGGAACAGCCCGTTTGGTATGCTTTTTCATCTTTATCATTCCCCTTCCACTTCCCCGTTGATCCTGCGCACTTTCCCAATGGATTAGTCCCATTACACCCCACACGAACTGAGCTGACAACGTCTTCTCCGAAGCGTTTAGTCGAGAACCCTAATTCAACCGAGGGCCGAGTAAAAGAACGCGAGCGCAACGTAGAGCGCGCACTCGCATGGACGCAGCAGGATCCAACCGAGGCGGCGCTTGATACTCGATCCCCCGTGGAACGGTTCCGACAAGCACCCAATAAAGCATTCTCCGTGACTGATCTTGTTTCGCCAGCTTGGTGCGAGCTGCAGTACTGGTTCACTTTGACCAAACATGGGGGGCAGAAGAAGAGGACTGCTGCGATGAAGAAGGGGAGCTCCATGCACAAGTCTCTCGAGGATGAGATCTATACTACTGTCCCTGTGGAAATTACGACTAAAGAGGACGCGTGGGGGCTCAGGATATGGAATGTTATTCAGGGACTGCGTATGTTGCGCGATTATGGCGTTACGCGTGAGATGGAGGTATGGGGTGTTGTCGATGGGGAATTTGTCAATGGCATTATTGATCAGTTGTCCTATGAGTGTCCGGACTCGGAGCTTGAGGCTACTGCTGCTGGGTACTATGCGGATGTTGTAGCGGCACGCGCTGCGCTTCCGGAATATCAGATGTCCTTGTCGGACTTTTTGCTTTCTTCTTCGCAAGGCGGGATGAAGCTTTCGGATTTGGGACAGAGTGAAGTTGGGGAAACGGGGCACATTAGGACGGAACTGCCTGCAGCAGTCTATAACCTGCGCCGGATTTATTTGACAGACGTGAAGACGAAGGGTAACCGATCACTACCAAATGTCAAAAGCACGGGCTTCCGGCCTACTCTTCTCCAGCTGCAACTCTACTACCATATGCTCAACCGGCTGATAACGAGCGACGATGTCACTATTGACCTCCTCGCCGTTCGTTACGACTTCGACGCCGAGAAACCGTTCACGAACGCCTTCGTCTCGGAGGTTGGCGGCCTGAACGACCAATTCTTCGATGCTCTCTCCTCTCAAGAATCTGAACAGAATGAGGGTCCTTCTACTGCTAGCCAGGACTCAACCAGTATTCTCCTAACACACAATAACCTTTCTCGCCTTTGGAGTCTCATGATACAACAACTCCGCCTCACATTCCTCCCCGAAAATTCCCCCGACACAGAATCCGTCGCACCATCCATCCCATCAGTCTCCCAGCCAGAGCTCCTGGAACCATACCCGACCCTTCTCTCCCCAGTGCTAACTGCTAGATATCTCTCATCTGCCGCCAACGAAGACCTAGATAGGCAGCTCATCGGAAGCCGATCTTTTCTCTTCGATCCGACAACCCTCACCGACTACCTCACCGACCAGATGACCTGGTGGCGTGGTAAGCGAGATCCCCGCGGCGTGGATGTCATGGACGCGTGGAAATGTCGGATCTGCGAGTTTCGCGACGAGTGCTCGTGGCGTGAGGAACGTGAGATGGCTTATGCGAGACGGGGTGGGGGTCGGAGAGCTGGGCCCATGGCGGATATATGATTTGCTTCGAGTCTGAGTTATACAAACGCGTTCAGTGAGTGCAGAAATACGGAGTTGGTTATCTCCTGAGCATGCTCTTTTACTGCATCCATCTTGCGCTTGTTGAGGCCATTTTTACCCAGTGATGATATACTGGTTTTGGATATACGGCCTTGAGATCAAGCAGACATTGCAATATTTGCATCTAATACTCCGACCTTGGAAAGAAACATCTCTAATATAATCAAATAAATAAAAGACGTCATTCGTAAAAAGCCGTAACCACATTGCACTCAAAGAGGATATCTCCTAACCTCATCCTCCTTCTCGACATCTAACCCCCCCTCAACCTGCAGTCTATGCTTCTCATCCAAAAACTCCAACAAAACATCCTGATACTTCTCCTTCCCCTTATACCGACCAACATCATCCCCCCAACTCCTAACCGCATCCGCCAAACGCCCAGGGACATAAGGCTCCTCGGCAATGGCAGTAACAGGCTCAAAATAAGTCCGAATTGTGAAAACCACCGCCCCAGATCTGGGCAATCTCCTCAACGACTGCCTCTCCGATCGAAAGAAATGATTCTCAATCGCCACATTCTTCTCCGCCGTATTCCACGACACAGTCTCAGAGTCCTCAGACCCAATACTATTCGACCACGCCAGGTTATCGTCTACCTGGATGAAATAGTTGTTCCGAAGAACAGGCTCTTCGGGCCGTAGTCGTCGGAAGAAATTCATCATACCTTTCTCCAGCTTGCTCTTGTATTGCGGGACGTCGCCTGATGTATGGATCTCTGACAGCCTCATCCCGAATTTGTCGCTCAGTCGCCAGAACCCGGCTAGTAGGATCGCGCCTGCTAGGAGGTAGTATTCGCCGTCTGGGCGCTCGATCATTAGGGCTAGGTCGTCTTGGACTAGTCGGGCTGCTGTCACCATTGGGTCTTCTGGGAGTGGGCGTTGGGTTATGTTGAAGCTTTCGTTGGTTACTTTGTTGGTTATTCCCGTTGGGGTCTTGGTGAACATGCCTGGGTATCTTTCGGGGAGGTAGGCGCACCTAGTGGGTGGGGTGTTAGGAGGGAATTTTTTGGTATGTTCTGATTGCCCTACAGTTCTTCGAGTAGCTCAATTGCAGCATCCATTGCCTCTGGTGCTGTGTGGCAGCATTTGCTCCCGCGCTCTTCGATACGGCGTGCTTTGTCGGCGTGGTATTTTAGATAGTGGTTGTCAAGTTCTGTGTTCGGGATGTATGAGGTCAATAGGCTGATGGGGTCTGATCATCGAAGATCGACTCACCGATCCATTCGTCCCATTTCATGCTCCTTAGACCCAGTGTGATGTAGTATTTTCTGCCAGAAAGGGACAAGGTTAAAAGATAGCCAGCAATATATCCTATGGATTGGTTCAACATACGGGCCATATCTAAACGGCCGGTAGGGAATTGGCTTTGTCGAGTGGACATCCCATTCTGGGTACGGGGCCGCTGTTGGCCGTTTGAAGTCTGATGGAGTCCATTCTATGTAGCAAGAGTTAGCAAGTCTTCCTCCTTCTTGCATGGAATGATGCATTTACTTACCACCCAATGGCCTGGTGACCTTTCCTCTCACACCGGCAGTGGGTTTCTCTAAATCACTTCTTGAGGCTCTGGCCGTGCTAGAAGCCCACTTCTGTGAGATGACAGCAACAAGCCATGCAAAGACACCGAGAATGAGAGAGGCATTCACGACCTTTTTCGTTGGGATTGATAAGATAGTTCCCCATAGGGACTCAAGTACCGATATGGTCATGGTGAGACACTTCAAGGCAATACCTAGTTCGAGGATACATCGAGAATAGAAAGCCGAGGAACCGAAAGTCGTTTTAGTATATAGTAAACATAAAGCGGATCGCCCCTATCAAGTCTGGAGTGTGGAGTAAGATATTAACCTAGATGGTGCTCTCATGCGAGATGCCGTGTTAATCCGATACGAGATAGGCCATCTTTGGTCAACGTGTGAATTGTGGCTAAGAATAGAAACTATCTTGTCTGGGGAAGAGGGGAATGCCGTCTTTTTCGAGCTGTCGAATCCGAGACTGCATGCGTTTCTCCGTTCTTTGTCTGTTGTTGGCCTCTGGTGAAGCGGAGGGAGGGTTTATCTGCGGAGAAACCTAAAAGTTGATAGGGATATTTTGTCCCAATCGGGAAAGGGGACGCTACGCTTGTATTTGATAACCTCGTGTTACTTATTTGCTTGCATTCGATGCGAATGTTTCTGTGTTGATCTTTTTACATGGTTATTCTAGAGGTTTTACCAAAAAGCGGTTTCAGGTGTATCCTGGATCTATGCATGGCCTGCGACTGTTCGTTGGAGAAGACAGTATTCGCCCCATTTGCGTCGGAAGCGGGCTGGAATGACTGGGAGATCAGGAATCCAGATCAATCGACCTAGCAGACCTGTTTGAGACGCATCGAGGAAGCTTGCGCAGGAAAGCGTCTCCCACTGTGCCTTGTCCAGGAAATAATGGGGCTCTAGGTCGGTTGCGTCGTGACCAGGGAAGTAAGAGTCAACCAGGAAAGAACATTGAGAGATATCAACCTGCAGCAAAGTCAGCATAGGACAGGAATGATCATTTCGGTGCCACATCGAGACACTCACGTATTTGCTAGGGTCCTCGATATTGAGATCATTCATCCCAGATGGAATCTGTGAGGCACCATTTAGGCGCCCAAGATAACTCGGCGAGTCTGGGAATTCGCCCGGAAGTAATCCTTGGAATTCACTTCTGATGAATTTGGCGTGCATGTCGTTGGGAAGGAAATATGATGAGGGGAAGCGATACCACTCCTTGCCGAAACACACCGAGTCTCCTGCCTGCGTGATATCCACACGCTGTAGGGGCTCGAACACCTTCAATGGAGCGGTATAGGCCGTAACCATCCCTAGAGTGCGCAGCATGCTGGCGTTCAGACCGACCAGAACAACTGACATGGCTGCAGCAATCTTTAATTTAGTTGGTACACGACCGATCAGCTCCTTTTGGTTAGTAGAGCCAAGGTAGGTCAAAATAATATGGAAGCTCAAAGCCGCGCTGAGTGCCAGAAACGGGTATGCTGGGTACATAAACCGCTCTTCCTTGTGTGGCTGAACCGAGAAAATTCCGAACCACATGTAGAAGGGAGCGACCAGGGTCATGGACCGCAATGATGTTTGCAAGGAAGTGGTGTGCGATCGAAAGACGATCTGGAAAAGTAGGAGGGGCGCGGATAGCATGGCAAAGACAAACCAGACATTGAAGTTAAGCAAGAGGTTGCGAACATAGAAAGTCCACGGCTCAGTTCCAAAAATATCTGGTCCCTTACCTTCTCCCCCCAAGATGTTGTATGCAACAATGTTCCAAGGCACGAGAACAAGCTTTCGGAAAAAAGCATAGTCAACTGCAACTTCAAGAGCCTGTGATACATCTTAATAAAGACATTGAAAGCAAGTAGAATGCCACTTACCAGAATCGACAAACAGCGAATGATGCCGTCAAAGATATTGTATAAAAGCAAGCCGACTGATCCGGAAATGAAGCTAACAATAGCTTCCTCAGCCAAAAGAGGGACGATGAGAGCACCGGCAAATGGCCACCCAACAATTGTTCCCAGCCCAAACCACATGATGCCCTGCGCTGTTTTCCGGCCATTTTTCCAGTCCAGGAACGAAGCCAGACCAAGCATGGACATATACATGGTAAAAGTAGAGGGTAAAAAGGCAGTCGAAGCATGAAACATGCCAGGGCTGAGTGTGACGATCATCACAAATAAGAGACCAATGCGGGGGCTGAGTGTACGACAGATCGCAGAGTATAGTCGAGTCTCGCAGGCAGCGCACATAAATGCAAGAGATAGGCGAATTGTGTAGAATTCAGCTGTTTTGCTGTGGACCACTAAAGATCCGATTTTGCCTACAGCAGCATGGAGTGACACGTAGAGCCAGCTCCGGATAGAATAAATCGGAGAATATTCCCAGGTTTGAAGGCCATATCCATGCTGAAGGTAATGCACAGGTTCCCAGAAATTGAATACCTCATCGCAATCTTGAATTGGGGAGAATATTGCGGCGAGAGTGTTGGCAACTAGGCATAGGTAGAGAGTGATGTTGAGGGGAATGTAGAAGGGTGCTGGTGGGGGCCTATATATAGGTTAGCATCATGCTTGATTCCACACATATTCATGGACATGCTGCTTCTTTGTACGAGGCTTATGGGAATCCCCCGAGGAATTGTCGTTCCCTGCCATCTTGCAAGTTGGAGTAAAGTCGAAGCGCATCAAATGGATCCATGAGCATAGCTGCGATAACCGATAAGACCTTGCTGACCGCCCTGTAGAATCTGGCAAAATAAAAAAAAGTTTCCCGCCCAACTTTTGCTCTTTCGAGTTGAACTGGTTTTTATTCAATATGGACGGACATCACAACTCCTCAAATGACACTACGGGTGCCGGTGAAGGCCCTGCCATGAAAAAACCCTGTCTTATCGATACGCCTATCACAGGGACCCCAGACAATGGCAGCGATTTCTATAACACTCCCTTGGCTGCGGGTACACCAGACATGGGTACAACCAGCCTAAATGCTGGAGACAGCTCAGCTGAACTCTCTAATTCTTCGAAGCCAACCCAAATTATTCCTGGATTGAACCTTATCCACCACCCCTCCGAACAACAAACTGGCTCGCACTTGACCGAACACACAATCAAGCAAGAGCAAGATCAACTAGCGAACCACCAAGAAGCCGATCCAGAAACCGAGCAAGAGAAAATCCATGAAATCTCTCACCCCGAGTCCGCCGAGACAGCGCCGAAGGAGGGGACAGAGGCGAACCAAATCAAAAATGAACCCCCTGCCCCCCTCAGCGAAGCTATGGATGTCGAGCAAGGTACTCGCCAAGACAATATGATTGAAGTCACTGCGCAGGCTGGCGACTCTGAAGAAGAAGAGCATCCTGAGTGGGAGGTTGACTCTTCCCCATACGAGTCATCTTCAGACAGCTCTGATTCCTCGGACTCCGATGATAGTGACGATGAAGACTATCCCATCCTCAGCGCCGAGGAGCAAGCACAGATTCTCATGCGGGCCGAAGGTGGTTCTGATGACGAGGGTGACGGCAAGGGGAAAACAGGCAGACAACTACGGACCACCAATGAGATCGAATACGAGGTCCTGCCTATCCCTGACGTTGAAATCACTCCTGAGATGAAGATTGTGTTCCTTGGAAAAATTCATGCTGCTATCGATAACAATGTTCTTATCGAGGCTAATACCTCTGGAGAGTATCAGGTACTTGAGTCGGGCTCTTTGCTCTGCTCCGATGATCGCCAGGTCATTGGTGTAGTAGCAGAGACCCTGGGCAGAGTGGAGAATCCTCTGTATACCATCACATACGCCACATCCTCCGAAGTTCAGGAAAGGGGCTTAGTTAAGGGCAAGGATATCTTCTATGTTGAGGGGCACTCAACCTTCGTGTTCACCCAGCCGCTCAAGGGCATGAAGGGAAGTGACGCTTCCAACTTCCACGACGAGGAAGTTGCCGCTGAAGAAATGGAATTCTCCGACGATGAAGAGGAGGCTGAATACAAGCGGAAACTGAAGCAGAAGCGGCAAGAACGAAAGGAAGCCAGAGACGGCCCCAAGGGCAAGAAGCCAGCTCCGGGACCTTCGAAATTGAATCAGACTGAGCTCAACTACGACGACGCTGGAGGTGAGGAGGGCTACACCCCTCTTGCACGCCCTACCAACCTCCACGAGATGATGAATACCCGCGAGCCCCCAGTTGAAGGCAACGAGCGTGGCGGGTTCCGTGGCGGCAGAGGCCGTGGCCGGGGTGACCGTGGACGGGGAGGACGAGGCAGAGGTGGACGCGGAGGAAGGGAGTGGGACCAGGACCGTCAGTCCCAGCAGGCCAGCGGCTCAGGCCACGAGCCCCAGCCCCAGCCTCAAGCCCCTGCCGCTGCCCCCTACGGCCAGCCAATGTATCAACAACCTCAGCAGCCATATGGGATGCCCCAGCCCTTCGCCGCGTATGCGCAATACGCACAGCAGCAAGCCCAGAACCCGCAACGCGCCCAACAACAACAGCCGCAATTTGGCCAAGGTGCAGTGCACCCGCAGATGCCCTTCCAGTTCTCTCCATATCCCACCTTCCAGCAACCGCAACCCAATAACTTCCAGAATGTCCAACAGAGTGCTCCTCAATTCAATCCTCAATCCCTGGCTATGTTGCAACAACAGCAGCAACAATTACTGCAGCTTCTGCAACACCAGCAGCATTACCAACAGTCCCAGCAGCATTACCAACAACCGCAGCCCCACCAGCAACAGCAGCAGTATCAGCCTCCCCAGGCTCAAAACCCAGCTATGAACTTTGATCAAGTTAAAGCTCAGCTGGATCTGCTGCGAAACCTAAGCGGCGGGAACCAGGGTCCTCCTCCTTCCTGATTATTTTGTTTTCTATACATGTTCTTCTGTGATATCCTAGCATCAGAATATTTGCTTTGCATACGGAGCGGGGTTTATGTGGGTAGGGGATTTCGTTTGATTAAAAGTTTTTATAGCTCTAATTGAGTGTGTTTTGGAACAATTTACGTTGCCTACGGGGCGGTAAACAGTAGGCGTCTGAAGCATCATGCGTTTGAATGATAATGGTTATGAAACAAGTTCGCTATATGTAAAAATACAATAGACCTAGACGTTGATAGACGTTGATGACCAGCCGTAGGAAATGTTAATATTCAGCTGGCTTGGCACTCTTCGCCAGTGTCCAGAAGTTCTCCATCTTGGATCGGGACAGGGCTACTTTGGCCGCAGAGTCTGTTTCACAGATACGTGCGCCAAACCATTTCCTGAAGGCCCGGCCTTTTACCTGACCTTCCCAGAGAAGATTACACGTGTTCGCGCTAAAATCCCTGGGCTCTCCTTTATCGTCTTCGGTGGATAACCAGGAAACTTGAGCTTCAGGGCTGTTTGCAGGCACTCGATCGGATCCAGGGTTTTCGGTCCAATCAATGCGGTTCAACATCAGCTTTCGGTAATTGTTGATGGAGTGGTAGCCGCCCTCAACAATCACCAGGTTGAACCGGGGATGCATGACACACATCCCCGTCAGATTATTCTGTTCTGCGTTTTTGCCAATCTTGAAGCGGTTCCGACCGCTTGCCAGACTGTCAATTCGATACACTGATTGGAAGATACCCAAAGAGGCGTCCTTTTCCTTCTGACCTTCCAACTTCTCGCGCCGTTGCTCCTTGGTCAGTTTGCGATCTTCGTTTGCCATCTCGTGCGCCTCCTTCCGATCTGCGATCTCCCTGGTCACACGAGCTTCTACAGCCGTAGGATCCTTCACGGCTTGTTCTCCCAAAACCCGCATGAGATTGGATTTCTTGACCTTTGGAGGCGGTGCTTCCACGAGTCCTAGTCTGATCTTGGCTTGCTGTTCCTTCAGATCTGCCATGCGTCGCTGTCGACGAATCTTGGCCTGCTCTTTCGGAGTAAGGAACATGGGCTTTTGTGCAGGCATGTGCTTTTCTTGCGGAGGTTCGAGTTCGATCGGATGTTGGACATAGCTATTGAGGGTATCAAGTTTGATGTTTTCCTGGTCATCAATTGCGTCATAGTCGCTGCCATCGACTAATTTTGCATCCCACCACTCTACAGCGGGCGGGGCAGGAACAAGGAATGCCTTCTCCACATCCATATCGTCGTCAAGTCCGGCCTGCCGTGATTTCTCTGCAATTCTTTTCTTCATAGCTTCTAGTTGCGCCTGTCTGCGTAGAGCTGCAGCCTGTTGGATATATTTGCCCTTTGGGTTGAAGAGAAGCTCTCGGGTTTGTCGGGGCTTCGCAATCGTTGCTTTGGGGTTGAGAGACGGGTCAAAGTAAGGGTTATTCTTGATCTCCTCGACAGACGGACCAGACAGATCAAGCTGGGGCCCACCAGCACGCTTTGGCTTAGTTGGTCGTCCATTTACACCACGATATTCCGGCGTAGCATCGGAGAGAAGCGCGGGATGAAGGCCAACATCAAGGCCACCACGAGCCTTGGACATTCCCTCGTCGTCACGCGCCGGTGGTTGGTAGGATGGCGTGGGTGCACTGGGTCGTGGCTGAGAGGCTGCGCTGGCTCGTTGAGTAGCTGCAGCAACTCTAGCTTTCATTTGCTCTAGTTTCGACATCGCAGGAGCTGGTGAAGGTGGAGGGGGAATTGTAGAAGCCGTTGCGGGTGGTGCTGGAGGTGCTGGCGGTGTTGGTGTCGCTGTGATGCCACCATGCGCTTGCAGACGAGCACGTACAGCTTCTGCCTTTGCCCTTGCTTCCGCCATTATTTTCGCAATATCTGGCTTGCCCGGGGCAGCACCTCCTTGACCTGGTACTGGGGACCCATGGTTGGAGCGGGTCCTTTTCTGGGAGTTCTCGTGTTGATCCTCAGGGTGAGGACGCTTCAGCGCATTACCCGATGCGTCAGCCATGGTGTAAATAGCTTCTGACTCACTTGCTCTTCTAGCGATAGGAAGATGCAAAGAGATTGAATGAGTCACGAATAGACAAGTATAGTGCATGACGAGAGTTGATCCACGAAGGAATCCAAAAAGGCCAAGGCGGTGTAAACAGGCATAAAAGAAGTTAGTTGCTCCGGAAAAAAAAAAGTTCGTTCCAGAAGTAAAAGCCATTTGGAGATCTGAATCCGAGCACTTTGATTTCGTGCGCCAGCGTTTTCTGTTGCTCACAGAGCTGCAGGCTACAATGGCAACTTTTGCGCGCCCGGTCGCCTCGACCATTAATGGGGTTGACTTCAATGTCTACTCCGAGGAAGAGATTAAAGCTCTCTCGGTGAAGAGAATTCACAATACTCCGACTTTGGATTCATTTAATAATCCTGTTCCTGGCGGCCTTCAAGACCCTGCTATGGGCGCTTGGGGAGACCATGTGTAAGTCTTGACTTGATTACTATGCTGTTCAATCTTTAACGTGAGAGATTTTCTTATTTTACAGATGCACAACCTGTCGCCAGAACTCTTTCACTTGTACCGGACATCCTGGACACATTGAGTTGCCAGTACCCTTCTATAATGTCACCTTCTTCGACCACATTTTCCGCCTTCTCCGAGCACAATGTGTGTACTGTCTTCGCCTGCAGATGGGTCGCAACCAGGTCAACATGTACACTTGCAAATTGCGCCTTCTGCAATATGGCTTGGTCGATGAAGTCGCTATTGTCGATGCGATGGGCGCCATAAAAGGTGCCAAATCAAAGGCCACCAAGGGCAAGGAAGACGATTCCGACGACTCAGACGATCCTGATGATGATGACTACATGCAAAAGAGAACTGATTATGTCACTCGGCGCATCCGTGAAGCCAAGAAGGAGGGCAAATTGGACGGATTGATGCCTGGTGGACAGAATCCTATTGCCGCAGAAGCTAGACGAGAGTTGCTCAAAGCCTTCTTCAAGGATATCAACGGATTCAAGAAATGTGTTAACTGCAGCGGGTATGTTATACAATATTCCTCGACATTGACCTTGGATTTCCTAGCTAATATTATGACAGAGTGTCCCCCGCCTATAAAAAGGATCGTTACAACAAAATCTTCCGAAAGCAATTACCCGAGAAGCAGAGGCTTGCAATGCTGCAAGGAGGATTTCAGGCACCGAATACCATGGTCCTTCTCGAGCAAGAAAGGAACTCCAAGTCCAAGAACGGTGTTTCTGAGATCCACGGGGCTGAGGAGGAAATCCGCCGTGGTGCAGCTGTCTTGCAGGAGGCACAGGGATCAACCGGTCAGGAATTCATGTCCTCTTCCGAAGTCTATGGAGCACTTCATCTTCTTTTCCAAAAGGAAAGTGAAATTCTGCAGCTTGTCTACAACTCTCGACCCGTGCCCAAGGGGGTGACAGTTGTGTCGGCGGACATGTTCTTCATCAAGAGTCTTATGGTGCCGCCAAACAAGTACCGCCCCGCAGTTCAGCAGGGCGCCGGAACAGTCATGGAGGCACAACAGAATACTTCATTCAATGCAATCTTGAAAGGCTGTGACACCATCAATCAAATCAGCAAGGAGATCCAAAACGAGGAGGAGAAGACCATGTCTCGCGCACGGAACTACAGTGATCTCCTTCAAGCCATCGTTCAGCTCCAAGATGTGGTCAACGGTTTGATTGACCGCGATCGTACCTCAGTCACCGGCTCAGCTGCCTTATCACAGCCTAACGGTATCAAGCAGATTCTTGAGAAGAAGGAAGGTCTGTTCCGAAAGAACATGATGGGCAAGCGTGTCAACTTTGCTGCTCGTAGTGTTATCTCGCCAGATCCCAACATCGAACCCAATGAGATTGGTGTACCCCTTGTCTTCGCCAAGAAGTTGACTTTCCCTGAACCTGTAACGAACCACAACTTCTGGGAGTTGAAGGAGGCTGTTATCAACGGTCCCGACAAATATCCCGGCGCTTCTTCTATCGAAAACGAAAACGGGCAAGTCATCAACCTCAAGTTCAAGAACTTGGAAGAGCGCACAGCGCTTGCCAACCAACTGCTCGCACCGTCAAATTGGCGCCAGAAAGGTTCACGTAATAAGAAGGTTTACCGTCATCTCACCACTGGTGATTACGTCTTGATGAACCGTCAGCCAACTCTGCACAAACCCTCCATCATGGGTCACAAGGCTCGTGTCCTTCCCAATGAGCGGGTTATTCGCATGCACTACGCGAATTGTAACACTTACAACGCTGATTTCGATGGTGACGAGATGAACATGCATTTCCCTCAAAATGAGCTTGCTCAAGCGGAAGCCAGAATGTTGGCAGATGCCGACCACCAGTATCTCGTTGCCACATCAGGCAAACCACTGAGAGGTCTGATTCAAGATCACATCTCCATGGGAACGTGGGTTACATGCCGTGACAGCTTCTATGACGAGGAGGATTACCACCAGTTGTTGTATAGTTGTTTGAGACCAGAACATTCGCATATTGTCACTGACCGGATCCAACTGGTTGAGCCTGCCATGCGCAAGCCCAAGTGCCTATGGACCGGAAAGCAGATCATAACGACAATCCTCAAGAACATCCAGCCCCCAGAGCGAGGAGGTTTGACCTTGAAGAGCAAGTCTTCAACCCCTGGCGACCGATGGGGCGAGGGCAACGAAGAAGGAGAAGTTATCTTCCAGGATGGAGAGTACCTTTGTGGTATTCTTGATAAGAAACAGCTCGGTCCCACCGCCGGTGGTCTCATTGATGCTATCCATGAAGTTTATGGATACAGCACTGCTGGCAAGCTCATCGGTATTCTTGGACGACTCCTCACTCGCGTTCTGAACCTGCGGGGCTTCAGTTGTGGTATTGATGATCTTCGATTGACCAAGGAGGGTGACCGTATCCGCAAGGAGAAGTTGGCCACTGCTCCTCAGATGGGTCGCGAAGTTGCTCTGAAGTATGTGACCTTGGACAAGGCTCCTGGTGACCAGACTGCCGAATTGAACCGACGATTGGAGGAGGTTCTTCGCGATGACGACAAGCAAAGTGGCCTGGATAGCGTTTCTAACGCCCGGTCTGCCAAGCTCTCCTCTGAAATCACCAGTGCCTGTCTCCCATACGGCCTTGCTAAGCCTTTCCCCTGGAACCAAATGCAGTCTATGACGATATCGGGAGCCAAGGGATCCGGTGTTAATGCCAACCTTATTTCTTGTAATCTCGGCCAACAGGTTCTTGAAGGTCGCCGTGTACCACTCATGATCAGTGGAAAGTCTCTTCCGTCATTCAAGGCCTTCGAAACTCACCCGATGGCTGGTGGTTACGTCTCTGGTCGTTTCTTGACCGGAATCAAGCCTCAGGAATACTACTTCCACGCCATGGCTGGTCGTGAGGGTCTGATTGATACTGCTGTTAAGACATCTAGATCCGGTTACCTGCAACGTTGTTTGATCAAGGGTATGGAAGGCCTCAAGGCTGAATACGACTCCTCTGTCCGTGAATCGTCAGATGGCTCCATTGTCCAGTTCTTGTACGGAGAGGACGGTCTCGACATCACCAAACAGGTGCACCTGAACGACTTTGATTTCCTTGCCCAGAACCACATCTCCATTTCCAAGCAAGTCCAGGCAGATGATTACCACAAACTGGCGAAGGATAATGTTACGACCTGGCACAAGGATGCCATGAAGGCGGTCCGCAAGACCGGAAAGATTGATGCCGTGGACCCTGTATTGTCTCACTTCCCCCCCGGAGGAAACCTCGGAAGTACATCCGAAGCGTTCGCTCAGGAACTTAAGAAGGTATGGACTCGCTATCTCTTCCGTGTGATTCTTTGTAATTCTAACAGTTCTTGAAAATAGTATGCGGATGTCAACAAGAGCAAGCTCATTAAAGACAAGAAGAAGAACATTGAGGGCAAGGTTACCAAGAAGACCTTCGAGGCCTTGATGAACATGAAGTACATGAAGTCTATCATTGACCCCGGTGAGGCGGTCGGAATTATGGCCGGTCAATCCGTCGGAGAACCGTCGACACAGATGACTCTCAACACCTTCCATTTGGCTGGTCACTCGGCAAAGAACGTCACACTGGGTATTCCCCGTCTACGTGAAATTGTTATGACTGCAAGTGCCAAGATTATGACGCCTACGATGACTCTTCTTCTGAATGAGGAGATTTCCAAGGACGACTCGGAGAAATTCGCCAAAGCCATCAGCAAACTGAGCATCGCTGAACTTGTTGATAAGGTCCAAGTCAGGGAACGCATTGGCTCGGGCATTGGCCACGCCAAGGCTAAGATCTACGACATTGAGATCGACTTCTTCCCGTCTGAAGAATACACCAAGGAATACGCTATTGAGACTAAGGATGTTTTGGTTGCTCTGCAAGCTAAACTCATCCCTCGGTTGGTGAGACTTACCAAGGCCGAGCTCAAGAAGCGCAACGAAGAGAAGAAGGGTGTCAAGGGCACAACTTCTCAGCCTGAAATCGGTGTTTCCGTCGGTAAAATCGCAGAGGCACCAAGAGGCGCTGACTCCGAGGCCCAGCCAGCCGACGAAGACAATGAAGATGATGAGGATGATGCCAAGCGGGCCGCCGGAGCTCAGAACAGGGGTCACCAGGTCTCCTATGAAGGACCCGACGCCGGCGAGCAGGAGATCATCAGACGCCAAGACACTCCTGACGAAGATGAAGACGAAGATGAAAGCAGCAAGCCTGTCAAGGCCAGTCGTGACGTGCAAATGAAGGACAGCTCCGACTCCGAGGATGAGTCTGACGACGAGACCGCCGAAGACAGCAAGGCGCGCGAGGAGGATGTCATGGGCAAGTTCGAGGAGATCACGAAGTTCAAGTTCGACCCCAAGAATGGCAACACGTGCTCCATCCAACTTCAATACGACGTTGAGACCCCCAAGCTTCTCCTCCTTCCCTTGGTTGAGAAGGTTCTCCACCTCGCTGTCATCCAGTGCATCCCCGGCATGGGCAACTGTGTGTTCGTTGAGGCCGATGAGGCGAAGGGCGACCCCGCCAATATCCTCACCGAGGGTGTCAACCTGCTCGCCATGCGTGACTACCAGGATATCATCAAGCCCCACTCAATCTATACCAACTCGATCCACGACATGCTCAACCTGTACGGTGTTGAAGCTGCTCGCGCTACCATCGTCCGCGAAATGGATGCCGTTTTCAAGGGTCACAGTATCTCCGTTGACAATCGTCACTTGAACTTGATCGGTGATGTGATGACACAGTCCGGTGGCTTCAAGGCCTTCAGTCGTAACGGCTTGGTTAAGGATGCCTCGTCTGCTTTCGCACGGGCCAGTTTCGAGACTACTGTTGGCGCCCTGAAGGACGTTGTGCTCGAGAAGGGTATGGATAACCTCAAGAGTCCTAGTAGCAGAATTGTTGTTGGTCGTGTCGGCACCGTCGGCACTGGTTCCTTCGACATTCTTGCTCCTGTAGCATAGTCTCTTGACTGGACGGAGTTTTGAAATGTGTATTCTTGTCTTTTCCTCATGTGTATATTGTGTTTATGCAAAGCTATTGTTTTTTTGTGTTTTCGCTTCATCTTTGACGTGTCGATGATCTGGAGTTTGTCTTTGTGCAGCGGAACCAAAAAGTCCTGTTCATATTAACATCTTGACTAGTCCTATAAATAGATCTTTTCCTAAATAATGATGTTAAAACATGGCCTATCCTTTTTTTTTTATTGTGGTCTTGAACGGCGATATGTGCCTCAGGCCTCTGTATTATTATTACCCCGCAAAAACTCCGCTATCAAAAACGGCTTTGGTACATTCTGGTGAAGGCTAGTTTTACCCCTGGAACACTTCAAACCTTAGTTTAAGAAAACAAAATTTCTTGCAATTTCTTACTCTTCAGTTCAACTATGCCAAAATGCCGTTTATACTCGTTTGCCTGCTGCGGCGGCATAAGCCCGAGGTCTGCCGAGGCCGCTCGGTGATGTCGGCGGATGCCATGCATATCCCTGCGACTTAAATGAACTGAATCTCAGTTGCAACGTGGTCAAACCACCTTGCATACTCGGCAAAAACTACAGGAAAGACCATCATTCTCCAAAATGCAAACCGTCGTTTTCAAGGGCCCGTTGAAGGTAGCCATCGAGCAACAGCCTATCCCTCATATCCAAGATCCAACAGATATCATTCTGAAGGTGCGATACACTGCGTTATGTGGCAGGTAAGAAACCAAGAACTATCTCTTACAGCGTACAAGCACTCATATTTGCAAAGTGAACTCCATGTCTTCCGCGGCCACCAAAAGTCTGGCACAGATTTCATCATGGGCCATGAGTTTACAGGTGAAGTTTTCGAGCTTGGATCGGACATCCAAAAATTCCAAAAGGGAGATCGAGTAGTCTCACCCTTCACTGTGAGCTGTGGGAAATGTTTCTACTGCGAGCGTGGCTTTTCCTCTCGGTGCGCTGGAAGCCTGCTATTCGGCACTATTGCACTTAATGGCGGACAGGCGGAGTACGTGCGTGTTCCACTTGCCGACTCGACTCTTGTCAAAGTCCCAGCTTCAGTCGACGAGAAGAAGCTGGTTCTTATGGCTGATATCTTCCCGACTGGCTACTTTGCTTCTATGAACGCTTTCTCTGGCACATCCCCGGAGGAGATTCAAAACAGCACGGTACTGCTCTTTGGCTGTGGCCCTGTCGGTATCTGCGCGCTTATAAGTGCGCTTGACTACAAGCCGAAGACCCTGATTGCAATCGATAGCGTGCCTTCCAGACTAGCACTTGCACGGAGTCTCGGAGCTGAGGCTTGGAATTTCAAGGAGGACGAAGAAGGACTGCGTCAACGGGTAATGGATCTCACTGACGGCCGTGGAGCGGATATCGTCATTGAAGTCGTTGGACATAGTAGCGCTCTCAGGATGGGCTTCGATTTGTTGCGGCCTTGGGGCCTGATATCTAGTGTGGGCGTTCACAATCAGGATATCCCATGGACTGGAAATGAAGCCTACGCCAAGAACCTTCGTCTGCAGATGGGCCGGTGCCCTGTTCGGAGTATGTCTGATTCCACATCTTACTTTGACCTGTTTGCTCACTTTTGCTAGGTATTTTCGGTCAGGCGATGGACCTCTTCGAAAGGAAGCAGGATGTCCTTCAGTGAGTTTGGCTGACCTAGTATTTCTTTGTTTTGCCATTATCTAATGATCTTCTAGCTTCATGTCCCAAGATATTCGTCCGCTCTCACAGGCTGTTCAGGCGTAAGTTTTTCCCGTTTTGATTTTGACATCGTATGATTGACCATTTGGTAGATATGATGATTTCGATACCATGCGGGCCCACAAGGTGATTTTTGAGGCGGGTAAGTGAAGAGACCTACTAACTAGCAAGCGGGAGTTCCTGGGTGGATTGGTAAGGAGTAAGACTGGCGAGGGGGAAAAAAGAGTGATTTCTTAAGAAAGCAGAGTGAGGCGACCCCTTTCAGCAATGATCATTGTACCGTGGAGTGCTCTTGCGAGGAAGCCCGAGGCTGCGAACTCAACTCTGAGCAAAAATCGGAAATTCAGGAGTCATTCAAGCCTGATGGTTCATGCCTGTGGTATTTTAAGCGAATCAGAGACGCTACTTGGACTGTTACCTGGTTACTCATATAACCCTTTGGATCTTATTATTGAAGAGCCACCAAGATATCCGAGATGAATGGCTTGGATTATTTGCTTTGTTCTAGCTGATTTGACTGCTTTCAAAATTTGCTTGGATCGTAGTCGTGGATTAAGAAGAGATTTGTCTTCGATTGCAATGTTAAAGGTTTCTATCTATATAAACGTGTGCTAAATGGTGCTATGCCTAATCCCAAACGCCCTGCCCATGCCAGGAAATGCATCATTATGTAAAGAACAAACAAACAACATTATTTTATGGCGCATCGAGCATCATAAGGTCCGCATCAATGTTGTCGTCATATTCGTCTACGATCTGGGATGCGGATGGGACCATTCCGTCCATTACATGGCCGTTATGCACCTCCTCCCTCATCATCCGCTCTTCTTCGGTCCTCCTCTTTGCCTCATGGCGCTCAATGTCAGCTAAGCCCCAGGTGGAAATGCCTTCTTGATCTTTCGATTTGAAAGGCTGGGCCATGGTCCGCAGGAAGTTCTTAGCATTTGACACAGCCATATCAGTGCTAAGATTAGTTTCGCTGTCCAACATTGCTTGGTTGATCCACTTGGGAAGTTGGGGGCGCTTTCGCTCGAATCGACGATCAGCCAACACCATGACTCCGTAGTCGTCCTTGCCACGTAGGACACGACCCAGACACTGGGCGGCATGTCGAATCGCATCGAAAGATAAGAAGTCGTTCTCCCGAATACGATAGTTTTCACGCAAGAACTCGAGACGAGCTTTTAGAATTCGAGATTCAGTGTATTGGAAGGGAACACCAATACACAACACTGCACGACCGTAATGGTGATCGAAATCAATGCCCTCGGAAACCTTGCCACGAGCGACACAGAACAAGATCGCGCCACGTCCATTGCAACACGCTGTACGGTAGGTCTCCAGAGCGAGTGAAGATTCTTGTGCATCAGGAGTTTCGACAAGAATCAATTTGTAATTCCAGATTTGATCCAGAATACCCATACCTTGCCACATGCTGATGATTGATTCCATGTAGAGATAAGAAGGGAAGAAAACAACAACGCCATCGGGTGTGATACGAGCAAACTCAGTTACTAAATTTCCGTAGTTTCGCACAACACCAGGGTCATTCCGAATCCCAAACGAAGATGAAACCTGTGCTTGGTCCGAGCCTCGAGTGACAATCATGGGCAAGAAAGATCGTCGAGCGAGTGTCATGCTGTATGATTCTTGCAGAACAGCCGTGAACCCTAGCATCTTCGGATACATTTCCAGAGGCGACAAAGTTCCCGAGGTAATAATCACAGAGCTGAAGCGATCGAATACCGGCTTGATAGCAATGGCGGCATCCAAACATGTGAAATGGAGGATGGGATTTGGTACAGTAGCCGCTTCGGACTCGAAGGGCTCAAGGATAAGAACAAATCCCTTGTCGTAAGTTGCGACCAGTGTTGCAAATGTGGCCACCTCTTGAAGAGGCTGATAATCTTCAATGTTGACGAGTTCCAGCGTCCGTACAAGTGACGTTAACCGCTCGGCGCAAAACCTCAAAGGCTTTCGTTCAATATAAGTAAGGTCTTTTAGGTGAGTGAGGAAAGAAGGAGGTGTCTCGGATATGGTATGGGTGACTTTCATCCGAGTCTTCAGATATTCGATAAATCTCTTCAAGAAAGAGATGAAATGCTCGGCCCGGCGGATGTTACCAGGGACGGCTTCCTTTAGTAGGTCGTCTGGCAAGACCGGATTCGAGATGAATTGATCTTCTTCCCGGGCCTTCTCAGCTTCCTGCAGCCCCTCCACTAATTTTGTATATTCGTTCTTGAGCTTTTCCTCATCCGTGCTCTTCATTTCTTCGATCCTGCGTTCCAGGTTGTTTGCACCCCGGGTTGCTTTTCGTAGGGAATCCTCGCTCAGGTCTATACTGAGTGATTCGATACAGACGTTGTCAATGTTGTGCGCTTCGTCAAAGACCACAATGCAATCTTTTGAGAGCTCTCGGGATACTCGTTCCGCAATTTTTGGATCGAGTAGATAGTGATAGGAATAAATGATAATATTGCACCACGGCATCTAGTGAACTTTGTCAGAAATGGAAAACTTTGTATGGCGATGTTCACTTGAGATCTTACCATGCGCCGTGCGGAGAAGTACGGGCATTGCTTGTGCTCTTCTCCGTATCTGGCCAATCCGTCTAGTGTGAAAACACCTGGGGGGACGAGGTTATGTGGTTCAAGTAAGTCAAGATTCTAGGCCTGTTAGCTTGTTCAATGTTGTGTTGCAGATAACAAAGTCCTACCTCATGGTATACGCAAAGCTCAACATCTTCACCACGCTCCTTCTTCTCCTTGACAAAGCCGGCCGTCAGGCTTCTGCACCTGGCATCAACCACGGTACCACTCTTCTCTCTCTTTACTGAAGGGTGAAGACAAAGATTCTTCCGACTGGTCAGGCCAAGCGCACGAAATTCCTCCACATGACCCAGCTCCTGAGCACGGTGTTCCATCAAAGCCTTCAGCTCTGCTAAAGCTTTTTCGATCTCCGACATGGTTCGGGAGCAGTAGATGAGCTTACGGTGCTCTGGATAGTGCTGTTGGTAGGCGACGATCAACGACAGTAGCGAAACTGTCTTGCCGGTCCCCGAGGGCATTTCCAGCACACAGTGACCCCCTGCATCGAGGGTCTTTTTGAGATCACACATGTAGGCATATTGTTCGGGGTAGATGCGAGGATATGGAAACAGCACCGGAAGATCACTGTGACAGACAGATATGGTCAGCTTGGAGACTAGATAGGACCATAAACGGGGGCCATACTCAATGAAGAACTTCATCTTGGCTGGGCTCCGATGCGGAACGCAAGAGGGCAAAGAATCGGAAGAGAAGAGAGCTCTCTCTCATCTTTCGCGGCTCTTCCTTATACGCTTGTCCTATTTGGGACAGCGATGACATAAACTCACGTGATGGCTATCTTGGTCCCGCGGATCTTTTGGAGATCCGATATTGCATATGCTTGCACCTTCACACACGCGATGGAAGAGTGAGACATCGTTCAAATCATATTCTAACTCAGAATTCACGACCAGAGCTCTTTGCTCTATCCGAAGCCTTTCCAAATTCTCACTTTCGAGGTCCTCCCCCACTACTTGCTTATCCCCGCTGACCTCATACCCCACATGAGCAAAAAGTTCAAATCCCAGGCCTCCAGCAGTCGCGCTGCTGCCAGTGCCTTCGGATCATTTGGGGGCTTCTCTGGTGGTCTCTCCAGCGACGGAAAGGAGCCGTCTGCTCTCACATACATTGCAGCACCGCCAGATCTTTCCCGCATTGCGGAGCAACAACTAGTTATCGCATTCAAGAATTTGCTGAAGAAAGATGACAATACACGATTGAAAGCTTTAGAGGAGCTGCGTGACTACATATCAACAGTGGAAGAGAAGAAGGGAACTCTAGATGACGGGTTTCTTGATGCATGGGTATGTATAGATCGCTTCTACATACAAACACCAAGTAATAACAATGTTTTCTCCTAGGTCAGAATTTATCCTAGACTTTCGATCGATTTGTCTCGCCGAGTACGTCAAGTTGCCCATCCGATACAAGGTACAATTTCTGGTCTTGT
Organism: Penicillium sclerotigenum; assembly: GCA_928213465.1. Taxonomy (NCBI): domain Eukaryota; kingdom Fungi; phylum Ascomycota; class Eurotiomycetes; order Eurotiales; family Aspergillaceae; genus Penicillium; species Penicillium sclerotigenum. The sequence goes on along the minus strand of CAKMRK010000196.1, from coordinate 154,560 downwards.
TGGGAAGCGGATCGTGCCCAATTTACCCAAGATCATCGGAGCATGGATCGCAGGAATCTACGACAATGATCGACCAGTTCACCGTGCCGCTCTTGAATCGTTCACAAAGGTCTTTACAACCGAAGCAAAAAGAAGCAATGTGTGGAGAATATACCAAAGCTCCATTTTGGACTTTGTAGATGATGTCATTCTTCACCAAACAGCCTTGACCTTGAGTGATGAAAGGACAGTGAAGAGAGACGACGCCGAGGGGAAATATGCCCGTATTGTGGGAGCCGCAATTTTGCTTTTCAACCGCGTGCTAGGTATGTGAAGCGTTTCTATCTTGCATTACTCTATCTAACAATTCATTGTCTCTAGGCAATTCGTCCGATGAAGATTTACAGAAGAACTTACCAGAAATCGAGAATCTGTTAGCCAGCAAGAATTTGTGGGCTCTCTGTTACCACGATGATCCATATGTTCGCCGGTCCATATACACCCTTCTTCGATCTGCGGTTTCCCGAGAACCCGGATGGATTGACTGGAAGACTCTCAGTTCAGCCGTTATTGGGTCTTTGTCTCTCCAGCAGGTCGGATCGGCTACCGAATTGTCAGAGTCCCTCCTCTCATTATCTTCGCTGAGGCCTCAAATATGGACAGATGACTACACAGGAAAATCATCTGCCTCGAAGAGATTGCGCCAGTACATGCAGAAAGGGTCTCAGGGTGGACATTGTAACTTTTGGTCAAATCTAGACCAATTGCTTCGAATCATCCCCCAAGAAGTACTAGCAGGTGCCGACAAGACTACTGCTGACCATGGAATCACTTCTACCAGCGCAATTGCCTTGACTGAGGCTTTGCAAGAAGGTCTCAACTCGAGAGAAGAACCGCGTTCAAACCTTGCCATCGGATGGAAATCATACACCCAGATAGGAACATGGCTTGCAACATTGGTCCCCCAGGAGCAAAAATCCGAATTCATCGCGAAGCGACTGTCTCCCTTGGTAATGCACTATGTGAAAATTGACCCAGAGCTGACACAATGGTCCCTTCCGGACGAGTTAGCTGAAGGGACTTGTGTGGATTACGTTTCCACTCTGGCTTCCACTGAGCAAGCCCAGGAACTGCAATCATTGTGTACATCCCTTTCCGATGGGCTGCTGGAAGCTGTGAAGCTATCGTCTCCAGAACAATCAAAGGACTTCCGTGAATCTCAAGACTCAATTTGTGCCCAAGCCAAACGCCTCTTGGATTTGCAGTCGGCTGTTCTCTCACGGGTTGCAGACACCGAAGTCGAGCCTCAAGTATCGGACGTGTTTAAAATAACAAGCACTTCCCTTCTCAAAGGTTGTCTCGAAGTCCTGCGCACCCGTAATGGGAAACCATATGGAGCTGCCGCCACAGTGATGGAGTGTGTTCGCAGCCTGCCGTCTATCGCCAAAAAGTCCGGAGACCTCCAAAACTTTGTGGAAAATGATGTACCTGAGCTTTTGCTTTCACCATCCGCTGATCGATTGATTTCAATCATTTTGGAGTGCCGGGAGTGGGATGGATTTGCATCCAGTTTCGAGAAAGTTGTTGAGCGAGCTTTGGCCCTGGAGCCAGAGCAGTCTAATGTGAATGTACTCCGAAGCTTACTTTTCTCTCTCGATTTCAACAATGCTGAGCATAAAACCAAGCTCAACTCACTTGTTGTGCGGGCTCTTGGCAAAGCTTGCCAAGGAAGCCATGCCCATTGGCCTATCATCACTGCAGTTCTGCAAAACGACACATCACACGGTGAATTGATGGATCGGATATTCTTATCTTTGATCGAGGCTTTATCCTCCGATGATAAAATTTTCGATGCCTTGCATGGGCTTTCTCATATCGGAAAGTCTGCACCATCTTCAGTTCGGGTATTCCAAAATGGAGCTCTTGGATCGAAGTTAACAGGAAAGCTACTTTTCCTTACTGAATCACCATCTGAAGAGGTGGCAAACTTGGCGGAAGCATTACTGAAATCATTGAAGGAATCTGGTGTTGGCGATACGAGTGCTAAGTCGGGCATCGAAATTCTGCAACATGGATTCAGTCATGTGGACGAAGAATCCTTATCGTGAGTGCTTCATTGCCACATATTTTGCAGGGAATTTTGCTAACTTTGGTGCAGGATTGAATCACTTCTTGCTATCGCAGAGGAATTGCTGCCAGGTCTTACGGCCGAAGGCGCAACTGGTACCGTGAAGGATATTCTGCCCTCCCGTCGTTCGTGGGAGGAATCTCTCACACCCTTTCTGCAACTTCCACCTCGCCCTTCCATTGCTATAACGAGTCCACTAGGAGGCGCTGTTCACTTGATCCAGCGTGAGCTATCTGATTCCTTCAAGGCTTTATGGCCGACTATTCCCCGCGATTCAGACCATCGCTCTTCTGCATTTCGCCTGGCAGTCTTCACCATCAGCATTCTCTCTACCTCTGAGTTATTGAAACATCTGGATCAGGGGGACCTAGAGACTTTGTTCCATTTCTTGCCCTTGGCAATTCAACTTGTAGATGACGATTTGAGCATTGAGAATTCCAACGGCATCTCAGGTCTCGAGCTGGCTGATCAGCGAGAAGAGTACATGGAGATTGTTTTCGCTGGCCGAAAGGTGGTCGGTAACTGGATTTGTGACAATGAACCAGTCAGCTTCGCACCTGAGAAGACCCTTTCCTCTTTGTTTGCCGATTTCTGGGAAACCAGACTCGAGGAACTAAAAGGTACATCTCCCTTGGATTATAGGGTTGGCGAAGCCTTTGTCAAGATAATGACTGTTGTGGATTCATTGCAAAAGTCTAAATCATCGGAGGACGTTGCGAAGATCTGTAGAGAGGCCCGAACAGCCAATCTGATCCGCTCGGCATCGTGGTTTGCGGTATTGCGAAGCTCCATTCTTTCAAATCCCATCGGAAACAGAATATGCAATGAGCTAGTCGCCGATTCCACTGGACTCAAGCCCCAGGATCCTTCCAAAGTTGGTAAGTATCCAGCAACACATTGGAAAATATAGCATCAACATTAACTGTGCTCAGGATTGGGGAAGCTGGCTCTGTTGAATATCCTATTGTCTGGGGAAGAAAATGTTGTCTCCACCATTCCGACACAGCGATTAGTCTTCCTCACCAAGAACTTGATTGAATGTCTCCAGTCGGATTCAATGTCTCTTGGTTTGAAATCTGAAGCTATCCAAACACTGTCTCTTGTGCTTCCAGCTCTCGAGGAAATTTATGGATCTCATTGGGAAGAAAGTATGGGCATCTTAAACTCTGTATTGCAGGGAACCAATGGAGGCGAAGAGGCTCTACCGTTACTGGTGTCATCTTTCAGACTCTTCGCACGGTTGAAGTCTATCTCGGAAAGTGACAGCAATGACGATGTCCAAGATGCTTGGTCAGACCGAAAGGCCCGCCTTTTCAATGCTCTAGCCTCGACCATTGACACTTTCGGTAAGCACTTTAGGTGCCTCTCTTCACTGATATGTCTAACGAAATATAGATTCCTCAACCACATTCCATCAACCTCGGGATGTTGCTGTTGACTTATTACGACGCCTAATTAACACTATTCCCGTTGACAACTTGGAGGACGTCAGTGAAACGTTCCATCTTCTGACTGCGCACAGTCGAGCAGTTCAGCGAACCGCTTACACAATTCTGCATCGCTATATCCCCCATGCCCAGGAGAAGGTATCTTTTGAAGTCGCCTTATCAAAGACTTCAGTCAGCCTTCCTGATGAGCTCGTGTCTCTATTGCTTGAGCCCCCGACAATGCAAATGGTCACTGCTGCCTACGGAGATGACAAGATGTGGACCAGTATGCGAGCATACCTTCTCAGCTGGAAGGTGGTATTTGACCATTTCTCAAATGCTTCGCTCCCCGTCCAAGAATACTACACGTCAAGCATCAGAGAGAACAATATTCTTATCCCACTGCTGGAATTTACGTTTGATTTCCTACAAAAATCTCACGGAAAGATGATCGATGCATCCAAACTTGATATTCGATCATTTGAGCCAGATGAGTCCGAGAGTGCCGAAAAGGAGACACAATGGCTCCTGGTACATCTGTACTATCTATGTCTGAGGTACTCTGCCAATATGACCAAGAATTGGTGGATTGACACCAAGAAACGCATCAAGGGTCCGGTTGAAGCCTGGTCGGAAAGATACATCTCTCCGCTCGTTGTTGAAGATGCACTCAAAAGCGTGACCGACTGGATTGCCACCCAGGATGCAAATGAAGAGCGCGCACTGGAGGTGAAGATTTCCCCAAAGACAGGCGAAATCATCGCCAGTATTCCCGTCGACGAGGAGTCGCCCCCAGTTTCCATTTCTATCACTCTCCCACCCGCATACCCGCTTCAACCCGCGTTGGTTGTCGGTCGCAGTCGCGTGCTTGTGGACGAGAAGAAATGGAAGAGTTGGCTGCTGACGATCCAGGGAGTGATTATGTTTGCCAACGGCAACCTAGTTGACGGGTTGCTGGCCTTCCGACGAAACGTCCAAGGTGCCCTGAAAGGCCAGAGCGAGTGTGCCATCTGTTACTCCGTTGTTTCAACAGACATGCAGACACCGAACAAGCGGTGTGCCACTTGCAAGAACACCTTCCACTCGGTCTGTCTGTTCCGCTGGTTCAAGAGCAGCAACCAGAGCACTTGTCCTCTTTGCCGAAACAACTTTGTTTATGTTTAGATACTTTGTTCATGTTTAGGTACTTTGTTCATGTTTAGGTACTTTAAGTTCACTTGTATATATAGAAGAGACATGACATGACAAACACAGGGTGTGGCCCTTCGATTCGGTCCGATAGCCATGAAAGAAGCATTCCAGGATCATATTTTCAGTATTCCATGTATTCCATCAGGAATAATTAGGACCAACTACTCCGTAGTCACTTTAGCACCCTGGGTACTGGAGCCTATAGCTGAGACCCAATGAAACAAGTACGTTTCGAGCCATACCAGATTGGGAAGTTGAACTGACTATCCTCGATGTCCATGTGAAACCTTCTCTTGGTAATGACAATATTCCAATTAGGTCTCTATATTTGCCTATAGCCCTGGAAATGGATACACCGTTTTTGCCGAAATGTGCGCGAAGAAGTATAGTTTGCCCAAACCCTCATATACCCAGAAAGATCTGACGATTTTATTGCCTATAATAACGCGGAGAACTACTACTAACTATGCAAGCCACATTTTCAATTAATATTCAATGTCCTGTCATGCTTGGGCCAGTCCAGTCTTGCTAAAGCCTATACACCGGTTGATTCAGCCTAATTGTGTGGATCCTGTCCCATTTCTTCACGGTTGAACATGGCTGAACATGGTGATCCTGCATAACAGATGAGGTTTCATACTCAAGCGACCATTAGGCAAAAGTCTCCCCTCGGTCCGAAGGAACAACATTGACCTGCTACACGGCAAAATGCAATTGTCTTCTGACTTCAATTGCCGGACATTCTGAATCTAGATAAAGCAACTGTGACCCCGACAGTTCAAAACATCAAATCTGCTTTCACATATAAGAATTATCCAAGGCAAAACCTAGCTTGTTCCACATTTGATTGACATCCATTGACATCCATTGACATCCATTGACATCATGATCTCCAAAATTTTGACATTCTCCCTTCTTGCCGGCGGCGCCCTCGCTGTCCCAGTTGAGGTTGACATTGAGAAACGCATCAACTGCCCGAGCGTCCACATCTTTGGTGCGCGTGAAACTACCGCATCCCCCGGATATGGCTCCTCCAGCACGGTTGTCAATGGCCTTCTCAGTGCCTATTCAGGCTCTACAGCCGAAGCAATCAGCTACCCTGCATGCGGTGGACAAGCGTCCTGTGGCAGCGTGAGCTACTCGAACTCAGTTGCCCAGGGCATCGCAGCTGTCGCCTCGGCCGTGAACTCCTATAACACACAGTGCCCATCGACCAAGCTTGTTCTAGTTGGATATTCCCAGGTGAGCTATATTTCCCAAGCTAGTGAAAACAAAAGACCACCTTCTTACGATGCTCCAGGGTGGTGAAATCATGGACGCGGCCTTGTGCGGTGGTGGCGTCCCAAACCAAGGCTACACAAACACCGCGGTCCAACTGTCGACGTCCGCTGTGAACATGGTCAAGGCTGCCATCTTCATGGGTGATCCGCTGTATGTGGCAGGGTTGTCGTATGATGTTGGAACTTGTGCTGCTGGAGGCGTATGGACTTCCCTATTCCCTCCCTGAAATTGGAAGCTTTGGATCTAACGCTCGAGATATAGTTTGATGCACGTCCTTCTGGCTTCTATTGTCCATTGGCCAGTAAGATTCAATCATACTGCGACTCCACCGACCCGTACTGCTGCAACGGCAGTAACAGCGCGACCCACCAGGGCTACGGTGCTGAGTATGGTGCACAAGCTATTGCCTTTGCCAAGGGTAAGTTGGCTTAGATGAAAATCTAGTGGCAGCTCTACCAATGCATATATATTGGTAGGGGTTAGTGTGCTTGGGGGTGTTGGAAAGGCGTAGCCCTGTGGTGCATTGACATTAGGGAGCTAGATCGTGGTAGTAAATGTTGTACTCGAGATATTCCATGGACATCATTCCAATTGTCTTCACCGCCAAACATATTAATTCAATATTTCTATAACGGCGATGAGCTTGAATCAATGAATTTTAGGGTTGTAGCCACCGAATCAAACAAGACAGGGGGAAAGGATGCGGATAGAATAATTTGACGAATATATATAATTTTGAAACTGGGGAATGTTAGACGGAGAAATCAAATTGACCGGCGATATCCATGCCCACATAGCTGCCCCACCACGGAAGCCCAAGCTCCAAGCTTCCTCAATTCCCCATGGCCTCTCACATTCCCAACCTAAACACTCTCCGACGAGGCCGAGGCCGTGGCCGTGGCATAGGTCGCACAGAAGAAACCGGACTCCCTTCTGGAAAAGATCGCATCGTCCAAGGAACAGACAATGACGCAAGCGTGTCCCGCCTCAGCGCCGTCGAGCTAGGATACCTCGAGGATGCGTACGCGGCAGTATTGACACCTGCTGGGTCAGCGACGCGGAGACTACCAATTATCAACCGAGGTGAGTCCGATTTCCCAAACTATGCTATCCTCAATGATAAGAAAGCCTATGGTTGACCGAGACATCTCCCTGCGCACCAGGAACCTACGCCCGCACAACAGCCATTGACCAGCTTGTGGCGCGTTTCCTCGGCCCGAGCTCACCAGAAAATACACACAAGAAACAGATCATATCCCTAGGTGCTGGGTCGGACACGCGCGTCTTCCGACTTCTCTCGTCGCGCCAAACCCCGGACTTCGTTTACCACGAGCTGGATTTCGCCGTCAACACGGCGGAGAAGATCCGCGCGATTAGGTCGGCACCTATACTGCAGCGCGCACTGGGGATTGACTCGTCGGAGGTTTCGTCGGAAAAGGATACTCAAGTTACCGTGTCGGAGGCTGGGGACGCTCTCCATTCGCCCTCGTACCATATCCACCCGGTTGATCTGCGGTCGCTGTCGAAATGCAGTGACCCTGCTAGAGCACTGCCAGGCGTGGAGACGAGATTACCGACTCTGCTGATCTCTGAGTGCTGTTTGGTCTACTTATCGCCCGCTGAAGCGGAGCAGGTGGTTGCATTCTTCACGCAACGCCTTTTTGGTCATGGGAATCCGGTATCTGGGCCTGGCGACATCGCGCAGGCAAGTGTCACTCCGCTCGGGTTGATTCTTTATGAGCCTATTCGGCCGAATGATGCCTTTGGTCGGACAATGGTGTCGAACCTTGCGGCGCGGGGCATCCAGCTCAAGACTCTCCCTACGTATGCGTCGCTTGAGGCGCAGCGAGGCCGCTTCCAAGATCAGGGCTTTGGGGATGGCCAGGCTGCGGCTGATATTGAGTTTATTTGGAAGCGGTGGGTTAACGAGGATGAGAAGGAAAGAGTTGCTGCGCTAGAGATGCTTGATGAGATGGAGGAGTGGCAGTTGCTTGCACGGCATTATTGCATTGCTTGGGGATGGAGAGACCGCGACGATATCCCGGCTTTTGCTGGGTGGAAGGATTTGGAGGCCCAGCAAGGCGAGTAGTTTCATTTGTGAATATTTGATGTCTGATGATACAGCTCTATAACGAAATATCATGATGCAGATCTGAAAATACAAACCAAAATAACTTTAGGCCGAGAAGCCCGGTCAAATCGCAGGTCTATTGAACTTACCACAAGTTAGAAGAATTAAGTATAAAATATAAAGAAAGGCATGGCCGTGCCAATGCGACCTGTCATATATCGTTGGACGTACTGGGGCCCCGCGAAATCCAACTAACAGGCCGAGTGGATACTCACCATGCGAGGAACATCAACAGTCCTTGCAGTAAACTCAAAAGAGGCTTCCTGTTTATCATACGCAATGCACTGCCCGTCTTAATTTTTAGTCTTAGCACCTGTTGCAGCGGTGATTGAAGCTGACGCAAGGACCACCACCCTTTTAGGGCTATTGGGCTATCCGGTAAATAGCTCATCACGAATCAAAGTTATGAAGAAGTATAAAGAAAAAGAAGAGTACTTATGTGGTCTTCATCCTTGACGACGTAGCCTTGGAAGACCCGAATGATCTGATATAATTGGTTCACACCATCGAACCGACGTTTGATACCTGCATCGTATACTCCGGACGTACTTCGTACTAAATCCAAGCTTTAACCAAGCTACCAAGAGACACATTGGCAGTCGGGAAAACACATTCCAAGCGAAGCGAGAGTCCACTTGTAATGATCAACCGGACCGGACCGGTACAGCGTGGGTTTGATTGGGATAGACAGGCTACTGGACTAAAAGAGCAATATATTCATTCCACTTGGGAATATTAGTCTTGTTTTCATGTACTTCAGTGGAGTTCTCTCTCTTTGCCAAAATGTACGTACAACCAACGTACGATGCCTTCTGGGTTTCACCTTGGAAACTTGTAGATATGTCTCCGTATCATGTGATAAAGATCGAGGTTCTCCAAGGTTTTGCCGAGCAACGCGTTCCTCATCCTCCAGTTTCCTCCACCTCTTCATTTGGGAAATTATATTTTACTTTTTCGCCGTTGAAAGAGTTCGGGAAACAGCTCCATAAAACCATATCTCTTAGCTTATTGGTCTTGCTCCCCCTGCCAAGCAGGAACTGTCGGGGTAATGTGGCTCATTATTGGCTGCGGGCTATCATTGCCCCTGACACTTAGTGTCTAGTGGTTCCTGTGGCTGTCCACTAGTGGAGTTTGCTTCAGGGGCACAGCTTTTTGGTGGTCCAAGGCTGCGCCCATAATTCCCATTTCTGAGAGCAATGATGGGAATTATGGGCAATCACGGACGAGCCACTTATGAAAAGTCGGGGGCTGCTCCTGAAGTCTGCTCTACGCCGGAATTGCGCGCAGATCCCAGATCCAACGCCTTTTTAGGCTAGCACACTCGTGGACCTGAGCCGGGACCCTGCTCACTAGTGGCCTTGTCCCTTTTCTTGGGGCTTTTCCCCGTTCCCTTTCTCTCGTCTTGACCTTCATTCTCCGTGAGCACTGTGTCTGTCCTTTACTGTGTCTGTCCTTGGCCATCGGCCGGATCATTTTGTCACTCGTTTGACTTAGCCATTCGCTTCATCTATTCATTCGTTTATTGATATTTATCAATTTGCCAAGTCTTTTCCCCCTGACACAATGAAGTTCCAGATCACATCCTTCCGCGCAGCGGCGCTTGTCGCCCTCGTTGCGAACGCTGAAGCCGCCAAACATAGCCATGGCCACAGCCATAACCACGAGACTCGTGATGTGGCTCTGGAAAAGAGGAGTGGAAAGTGCGAGTTCCCCACCGATGCTGGCCTGGTTGAGATCACCCCGCAGGAGCAAAACGCCGGCTGGGCTATGAGCCCCGACGAGCCCTGCGAGCCTGGCAACTACTGCCCTTACGCTTGCCCTCCCGGGCAGGTCTCTATGCAGTGGGACCCCAAGGCGACGTCCTACTCTTACCCTATGTCCATGAGGGGTGGTCTGTACTGTGACGATGACGGCGAAATCCATAAACCCTTCCCCAACCGTGACTACTGTGAGTCAGCCACTGGTGTTCTCAAGGCCCATAACAAGGCTGGAAAGTCTGTCTCTTTCTGCCAGACTGTGCTTCCCGGAAACGAGGCTATGCTTATCCCCACCATGGTTGATACGCTGGCCGATCTGGCCGTGCCCGACATGTCGTACTGGTGCTCCACTGCTGCCCAGTACTACATTAACGCTCCTGGTGTCACCGCCGAGGAAGGCTGTGTCTGGGGTACATCTGCGAACCCCGTCGGTAACTGGTCCCCGTACACCGCTGGTGCCAACACAGATGACAGTGGCAACACCTTCCTAAAGATCGGCTGGAACCCGATCTACCTGGAGACCACCACGCCCTTCCGTAATGTCAAGCCTGACTTCGGTATCGAGATTGAGTGCGAGGGTGACGGTTGCAACGGCCTGCCATGCAAAATCGACCCTGCTGTCAACGACGTCAACGAGATGACCGGTGATTCTTTCGTTGGCGCTGGCGGCGCCACCGGCTGCGTCGTGACCATCCCCAAGGGCGAGACCGCACACATTATCATCTTTGAGAAGGAGGATAACGGCAGCACCTCGTCCGAGACCATCGAGGTTTCCACCAGCACTCCTACCTCCACCTCCAGCTCTAGCTCCAGCACCACCTTCAGCTCCACCTCCAGCTCCACCTCCACCTCCAGCACTAGCACTAGCACTAGCACTAGCACTAGCACCTCGACTCCCACTCCTACTCCAACCAGCACCAGCACCAGCACTAGCACTACTGAGACCTCCACCTCCAGCTCCAGCTCTAGCTCCAGCTCCACCTCTACTCCCTCGTCGACTTCAACCTCGACTCCCACTTCTACTTCTACCTCTATCTCTACCTCCAGCTCCAGCTCCAGCTCTACCTCTACTGCTAGCTTCACCTCCACCACGACCCACGTGTTGAGCGTTATTAGCCCCAGCGCCCGCCTGCCCAAGTCGAGCCCAACACTCAGCTATACCTACCAGCCGCACGTCCTGACTGGTTCTGCTGATATCCAAGCGGCCTCCAAGACAACCGCTGCCGCTGCCGCTGCGTCCACATCTTCCGCCAATGGCGGTGCTACCAGCGCTACCGTCTCCATGCTGACCCTGGCCTTCGGCGCCATCGCCGCTATGGCCGTGAACATCTAAATCAGCCGCGACTGATTCAGTTATATTGGCCGTACAACATTGCATATATGTACGGGGTGTGTACAGACACCATCTTGTGACATCCTTTCTGCACTATATTTGGCTGTGGCAATCAATCTGATTGAAACTCCGCGGGCATTCAGTATTGTTTGATTCTTTCACTTTTTTTTTAATTCTTCTTCTACATAATCCCCCTTTTTATGATTCTTCACATCCCTCGGATGCCATTTCTTGACGACGCTCAACGTTGGACTTTTTTTCACTCTGCTTCATGACTGTTATATCCCTTTGCTCCTCAGCATTGCTCTTTTTTCCAGCTTGTTGAATATCCCTTTATTGCTTCTGGTACGCAGGGGTTTTGTTCGTTTTTTTTTTGGTTACATATGGTGGCTGGTTGAGGTTGAAACCACCCAGCTCTTTTTGGTCGGACATCGGAAAACTAGTGTTCGTTCTTTAATTCGTCAATCCTTACTACTTGGATCTCTTAAGATCCCCGACAGATCTTTATTGATCATACAGAGCACTCTTACTGTTCGTCCTCACTTTGGTTATTTACGTTATGCACCACACTGTCCTTGAAATACTTAGTAAATTGAATATAAACAAATATTGAAATTGTCTTCCGATATATGATACGCCATATACATGCACCATTGCCAGTTGCTCACATATTAATAATATACATCAAACCAAAATGCCGATACCTAATGACAGCCCGGACAAGTCGACAAGTCCTTGCTCCTTGCCCTCGGTCCACATGTAGACATCCCCATCCCAAACGCCAAATCCAAGCAACTCAAGCAACCGAATCCCTGATAGAAACAATCATATCAGGTCTCCCCGCCTCAATGGCCAACCTGTTCAAATTCCGCTGTCTGGCCTCGCGCATGTATTTTCGTTGCTCGTATGATATGTCCTTCATATACCCGGATTCATCAAGGCCGTAGTACATGGTGTATACACTAAACCCGATGAGTCCTCCTACAATGCAGCCAGCGATAATGAGGAAGATGTAGAGGGGGTATTTGTCCGGGTTGCTCATATCACTGCGCTTGAGCAAGCTTGTAGCCGTATCCATTATGGATGTTTGTGAGATTGTTGTCACTATTGTGGGTGGGATGGCAGGCATTGTGGTTTGACGAGGCTGTAGAAGATAAAGGGTTTCGTCAGTTATTGGGCATAAGGGGTATAATGTAGGGCTGGATAGGCACACACTGTAGTCAAAAGAAAGTGTCAATGTCAGATTCTTCCTTATTGGGGTATGCAAGTGTAGATTCGAAATGGCTTTTGTGAGGAAGTTGGTTTATAGAGATGGGAAATAGTAGACTACACTTAGTGGGCGAACTCTAGCAGCTATATAGGTAGTCGTAGCCAGTACCTATGGGCGCTAAAAACGCACATTTACGTCTAAGTAATCCTGAAACGTGATGGGATTGCTGGGATCAACTCTACAACTGTGATATTCTTCCTAAATAGGCATAGCGACAACATAATTCCCACACCAATGATGTCATGAACCGAGCGGGCCAATCAGCGTGGTTCAATGGTCGGTGGGTCAACCAGTTAAAATAGGGCTAAAAGGGACCAAATCAATTAAATCGACTAGATGTTCTAAATATGTACACAAATTGTGACCAGACTCTAAGCTTCTCATTTCTTTGTTGTATTATTTCTCACGGACCACTCTTTAGCCCCAAAACTACACATCTAATTTAGTATAGTGTCTTGGCCTCGGTTTCTTTGGTTCGATTTTGCTGTCTGTCGTGCTTGATTGGCTCCGCAGTACCGTACCTGGTGTTTTCCCCTGGTCGGTCACACGGTTACAAGACTTGGAAGACTGGGGGTTGCTGCAAGTCTTTTTGGTTGGTCCTCACATGTCTCAGATAGTTCGGTATCTCCGTTGCTAACCCTGTTGGCTCATCAAATGTGACTCTTGAGAGCCCCGATATCGCTATACGTGGTATGGTGTGGTGGTGTGGTGTGAATACTTCAGCCCAGCCACAGCCATCTTTTCTTCTATTGTAGCAGCCTCAATGGTGTGTCCTTTTGATCAACTTTGTCAGATTCCTATCCAGTGGTCAAATTGAATTTGGTAGCTTTGATTCTTCTTCCAGCCGGGACTGTCCGATATCTCTCTGGTTTGGCTTCTGATCTGGTAGTCTTATGGACATATTACTCCGAGTTAGCATAACTGACGTTAATGGTCTATTATAATAGGGTACAATATGACTCGAAGTGGTTTGAATTGTTAATTAGAGGGGATATAAATATATCGAGGTCATATTGTATACATGGTTGAATTAAGAATTGACGAGAAAGCCAAAACACCTATATAGGCATAATAAGAAGACATAGCCGCTTATAAGGGCCTAGCCTCTCCCTGCCTAGGTGGAGTATATAGATCATCTTTAATATCCTTTTGACATGTGAAAGATCTGCCTCGGTTACTTTTTCTCTGCCTCACATTTTCGTCCATCTTCTAGTAGAGCACAAATAGCAGAAATAGAGTACGAGTAGAATTTGCGAAGTCGTAAAACACTCAAGTTCAAAATTGCATGGCCCCAAAACAATTGCGGGGGTCTGCTCAGTCAGCAAATCTTCAAGCTCTGGAGTGGACCGCGACTCGTATACCTTTTCTTCGCCACATTCCACATTCCACATTCCCTATGCCATATCCAAATGGAGACAGTATGCGGTCCATGCTGGACATGTCGCAACCGCCGCATTCAATGCGACCGGACCGGAACGCCATGCGCTAAGTGCGAGAAGGCCGGCGTGGAATGCTTTGACAAAAGACCTCTGAGGTGGGTCAAGGGTGTGGCCATTCGCGGAAAGATGCAAGGCCATTCGTACGAGGGTATGGCAAATAGCACCCCTGTGCATACTGTGCATACTTCTAGAATTACCAAATCTGTTCAATCGACGAAGAAATCGCCCCGCGCGCTGGCCCAAGCTTCTGCTGGCAGTAGAACCCTGCCAGTTACCTTGCAAGACCCGTCCATGTCAAACCTGGATCAAACCTCGAAGTATTATATAGACTACTGTAAGATCCGCATGTAAAACGCTAACACCAGGGAATTCATAGCTGACATAGCATTCAGATAACGAACGCATATGCAAGTTGTTCATTGTATACGACAGCGCCAAAAATCCATTCCGGAGTTTGATCTCCTTCGGTTTAAACGATCCGGTGTTACAGAAGGGCATACTTGCTCTCGCGGCGCGCCACCTTGCCAATGCAGGCCAATCGTTCCATCAAGTTCAAGCTCCGACATCAGGCCTCATTCATGCCAATCGCGATGCGCTACTTTTCAAACACCAAGCTATGGAATCTCTTTCCCGGGTACTTAGCGACGGAAGCATAGAAAAAAGCGACACAACCGTCGCTAGCATATTTCTTTTTATTTTCCTGGATCTCCTCGAATCCGGGAGTGAAGGCTGGAATTTCCATCTTGAGGGTGCTAAGAGGTTGATTACATCCCACCGGCCGCTACTAGAGGCACAAGCTGGAGTTAATAATGGACCTGGCCAGACGGTACAGCAGATCTGGGGGTTTATTATCAACCAGATTCATGTGTGAGTTATACTAAGCCAAGTGGATGATATAAAGCTATGTGAGAGACTGACTGGTCACGAAATAGAATCCAAACACTGGGAGCAACCTTTTTGCGACCGAAACTTCTGTCGGAATTCATATTTGACGGCCAAGCGAAAGGGCAACCCCGAGAAGAAATTGAACAATCGTTTCTTGGATGTCCGGAGTTCCTGTTGTCGGCGATACAATTTTTCTCCAACGAAAGGGCCGCCATAGCAGGACAGCCGCCGGACGATGCGGCTGTCCAAACACATATCCAAGATACCAACGCCATGCTGGAACTCATCCAAAACTTTGACTGTTACGCCTGGGCTTCGAGTCTCCAACATTTGAGACAGTCTTCTACAGACGAAGTCAATAATCTCTGCACATTATCGCAGGCATTCAAAATCGGCACTTTGCTATATGGGAGACGTATTCTGGATGTACTCACGGAAACAACCACCGATCAGGACGATTTAGTCTCTGAGCTGCTAGGCCTGATTGATATTTTAAAAGACGACGAGTCGCTTTTCAAATGTGTTCTGTGGGCTATCTTCGTGGCGGGCTTGGAGTGTCGGTCTCGGGCCCAGAAAGACTTTTTGATTGAATCTTTAGAGAAATTCTGGACTGCCACGAGCTGTTTGAATGTTATAAATGCAGCGAAGATCCTGAAAGATTATTGGGACCAGCAAGAAGGCTTGGAGACTCCATCACGATGGATATTTGATATTGGTCGTTTAGGTCATGACTGTCTTCTGATATAACATACATTTAATGTAACCAAAAACTCTCATGTAATCTAGCAGAAAAAAATATAAGCTCAACTTGGCCTCATCCCAAAAGTGACTTGAACGCTTGTAGTATATCATCCTTCAGATCCTCCCAGTTCTCTAGTCCAACGCTAACTCTCAACAGCTTCCGGTCAATCTTAGAATCCGACAAAGCCCGCCACTCAATCAAAGACTCAACCCCGCCGAGACTAGTAGCATGCTGGAAGAAGTGAAGCTTTGTTGGCAAAACCTTCGCAAACAGCTCATTGTGCAAGATAAGAGAGAAGACAGGCCCAAACCCATTAGGCATCTGCTTCTGCAACCACGGCTCATCCTGCAAACTGGCATGGTAAATCCTCTGTACAACCGACTGAACAATCATCTCTTCACTACCCACAGCAGGAGACGAGGCCTGCATAGCACCATGAAGCCAAGAAATCAATCGAGCCGAATTCTGGCTAGCCCGCTGAACCCGGACTTCCAGCGTGCGCAGACTCCGGATCCCAAGCCAACTCTCCATATTCCCCATCACACTTCCAAGCGCAATCCTATCCTCAAACAACCTCTTCCTCCAATCAGCACGTTTCGTAGCAAGCACGCCACAGAGCATATCGCTATGACCACCGAAATACTTCGACCCGGAATGCATAACGATATCCGCACCCCAGAGGAACGGATCCTGCAAGCCAGGCGGCGCAAACGTACTGTCAACAATGAGGAATGCACCGCGGGAGTGGGCTTTGCGCGCGTATTCCTCGATGCTGAACGCCGTGCCCAGCGGATTGACGGGTGTCTCTAGCAGGATAACATCTCCGGGAACTAGACTTTCAGCGGGGCAGTTGAGGGTGAGTTTCTGCAGCCGGACAGACGAGAAACTACCGAGATGACTTCATGGCTGCCGTGGTATCCCTCGCCTACGGAGATGTGGCGCGGGTTGAGCAGTGTGAGAGCGGCGTGTAGAGCGGCTAGACCGGTTGAGTAGCTCACTGCATGACCGCCTATTAGGGATGAGAGCACTGCTTCGAAGCGAGTTGCATTTGGCGCGAATTCGCGGGAATAGACATAGTTCTTGCCGTTGAATTCATCCTAGATGATGATACTGTTAGGTTGGGATATGGCTTTCTGTGTGTTGGCTTGAGACGTACCACCGGATCCTCGGATGGGACGAGTTGGTCTGGATCATTGGGGTATCTAAAGGTTGTAGAGAGATGGATTGGTGGTGCGACGTCGGTCACTAGATTTAAGGTATCGTCTGCATGTAACGCTTTGGTGGAAGGGTGGGCGTTGCGAGAGGCCATTTTGCTTGGTATTAGAATCTTTGTGAATAAGAAAAAAATATTGAGATTGGGAGGGTCTTTATATCTTTTTGTTCCTCTTCCCAGGTCGACCTTTCGCTCGTATCAACGTTGGAAGCCTCTGGATGGAGACCCACTCCCGTCAACTTCCTAAAACGGAAGTCCCCGTAAGTATAAAAATGGTGGCAAAGCATCTATGGAAGGGTTTTTAGGTCCACCAAAGACATGGAAGATATAAATATCTAAAATATATCTTTATATCCCAATGTAATGTCTCTAATGTCACCTTAAAGCTATAACAATCACAGAAAGCAGGTACAAAACAGGGAAGAAACAGGGAAGTATGAGAAGTGAAGACAGTAAAGGCAGAGAAGACAGAGACGATAGCAAAAGACTACCACCAAGGTGACACACATAAGATGACTAGATATGTATGTAGAATTAGAATTCAGGAAGCTATCTGTTCTCCCCATTTCTCCTTCACATCTGTCCATTCCACCTCATCCCCTCTTCCCATTCAGCATATCCTTTAGCATCTGAAGCTTCTTATCTCTTCACTATGGAGGAATACCGGGTCCAAGGTAAGTCAATGGTCTAAATTCCAAGTGCTTTCAAGCTAATGATATTCAGAGTGCCCCGCTGAGAGCATCGGGACTTCGACCTCGAATGTGTTCAATTTATTGTTAGATGAGATCACAGCCCGCTGCAAAAGACAGACAAAGGAGATCAACAAGTGGCTTCTCTACACGGAGGATTTCAAACAGGCTATTGCCGATACGTTGGAGCTCGAGAAAGCCAGGAAACAAGGCGCTGATATCAAAGCTATGAGACAGTCACCCCGAACTCCCCGAACTCCGAGAACACCCAAAACACTCCAAATACCCAATTGAAATGTTATCCCAATGCTATTCCAATGCTATTCTAATGTCATTCCATTCCATTGTTTGAGTTTTGTGGAATTTCTTCAAGTTTCAAATGTGGGAAAACAAAGGGCAAACCGACAAAGTGATCGACCCCAAGGTCTCTCGGCCCGGTCTCCATTTCCCCCTCACATCTTCTTCTCTTCCCACAACGTATCATGCCAAAATGCCTCCCTCAGCCCAAACAGTAAGCCATCATGACCTGCTCTTCTTCTTCCCTCCTTCTATTATATACGCATTTTATAATCCGCACACTTCCCCTAGACTTTGCTACCTAGAGCTCTCAAGGTTACCCCGCACTGCCTATCTGAGGCCTGCCTGCCCTGTAACTCCCATGCGCGTCTGACACAGAAATCAAATGGCTAACGCACTGGAATCAAAGACCAGACTAGTTTCCACCCTCCGTCTGCTTATCCCCCGTCTCCGCCTCCTACAAAAGAAAGACACAGCCTCCTCAGTCGTCCAGCGCCGCGAACTCTCCCAGCTCCTCAGTGAAGGCCGCGATGCATCAGCGCGCATCCGAGTCGAAAATGTCATTGCAACCGATATTGCGGTAGAGGTAATGGAGATGGTCGAGCTCTACTGCGAGCTGCTGCTGGCACGTGCAAACGTGTTGGATCAGATGGCCTTCAGCGACCAGGGGACCCGCGCCAGGCTTCGCGCCAAGGAATTGCTCAAAAAGCGCACCCAGGAACAAGCCGGTGCTACGGTATCAACCACCGCAGGCGTCAAGGGTGCTGGTGCTGGCGCCGGTGAAAGTACTGGCTCGCGATTCGGGTTCTCTTGGCTGGGAGGAGGAGCGCAAAAGAAGGAGGCTGAGCGCCCTGCGCCCAGTACAGCATCTGGTGGTGCGGCGGAAGACTTCGGTGCTGGGCCTGCGGGTGAAGATGACCCCTATATGGATACTGCGCTCGACGAAGCTGCTACGGTGGTCTTTTACGCGTGGCATCGCTTTCCGCACGAGGTGCGCGAATTCACTATGCTTCGCACTATGCTGGGCGAGCGATACGGAAAGGAGTTTATGACTCTGGCGCAAGATAATAAGGTCGATACTGTCAAGGTCCCGGATCGGCTTCTCAAGGGATTGCGTGTGCGCCCACCAGGACAGGAACTTGTTGAGAGTTACCTTCGAGAAATTGCGAAAGCGTACGGTGTGGAATGGTATGGGGCTGAGGAAGAGCTGGGAAGTGCGCCAGAATTTGTGGATAATCTTGGTGATGGTGATGGTGACGCAGAGGAACCCCAATTACCGCAAACCCCTCGCAAGCAGCAAGACTCGGCGTTGAGCCCGAACCTCTCGGAAGCGAGACGTGCCTCAGAGACTAGTGAATTGAGCAAAGCTACACCTCCACGTGGACTCGCTTCGGGCCGTAGTCCCGTGAGCGTTGCTCCCCCAGCTCCCAGAACAGACAATCCCAATCCCAGAGTCAAGCTTCCCGGCACAGAGGGGAAAGCTACTGCTATCCCAAAGGAGGATGGTGCCTCCAGGAGCAAGAGTAACAACAGTGGGATACCCGAGCTGGATGAACTGACGCGAAGATTTGCGGATTTGAAGAGGAGACCATGATTGAGAAGCTCATTATCTCAATATCCACCAGAAGTCAGTATTCAGCGTCTTGATTTTAACCGTTTTTCATGTCGGTTTCCTTCCCTGTGCCTTGGACAGGGCTTTGCTAGGTTGCGTGGCTTGGCTCTGGCCCCGCATAATGCATCACATCTCCTTTTCAACGATTTCCGTTAATCCCAGTTGACTGGCTATCCGTGAAATAGCTGGTTTTAAATTAGACCAAGTGGCTCCCCGAATATGATATGTCATATTCCCTGTGGAACTCCGAAGTTGAATACTCCGTACTTCGAACGTTGAGAGCAAACGAATCCGAGATAATGTTACATTGGGATTAGCACATTTCTACTTTTCCAATGGCTCATACCATAAAGGATATCTATGTCAATGTGTTAATTGGGTATAATAGAAGCTAAGAACCTATGCTGTAGCCAATCTATAAGGCCAACGAACTATTATATGACACGTGATAGAAACAAGGCCTGACCGTTTCTCCAGACCTGTGGGTTTCCCGACTATCACCTAAAATCTAATAAAACAGGCTGAATATATATTGCCTTAATATCGAATTCCACCCAATATTGGAGGCATATTAACGCAGTACAAATCGAAACCCCCGTTGGAACTACGCACGGGACCCGCAAAACCCAATCGTCGATACACCACCGAGAAAACACGAGTCATGACACAGACGTAATATGAACTCCGAATCCCCTGCAAATCCGACCGTCTTCCCCAGCTAGTGGTCGCTAGACAGTGCGACAACCCTCCTGAACCCCCGAAAAAGACCCCAAAAGAAGAAGAAAAAAAAACGGCCAACTACAATGCCGGTCTATATGCTCCACGGCTTCCGCTGGCCCCGCGCCGGGTTCACGGGGATCCGCGTATACATCGTACTCCACAACCTGGAAGAAGCAGCAGCAGAATACATCCAGCAACCGCTGACGACCGAGCTCATCGCGGAATCCTTCCACAAAACACAAGCGGATCTAGTAACCCGGCTGCCGGAGCTGTCCTTTATCGAGCAGTATGACCCTGCCGATGAGTCGAGTGGCACCGTTAGCCAGGACCATGCGTATGTTTCAACGCGGGTTCTGGAGATTCCAGAGAACGGGAGTGGTGGCGGCGGAGAGAATATTGAGGATTGTGTGGAGCAGGGATCTGGGTTGACGGACGACCAGACGGCGGCGCTGGAGGAATTGCGGGATCGTCTAGCCCCAGGTGAGAAAATTGGTTGGTATCTTGTTTACAATGGGGATCCTGAACGGTGGTATCCTGATTCTGAAGACGAGGAGGATTACGAGTCTGAGGAGGAATCTGAGGATGAGAGCCAGGCTCAGCGCCAGACTCAGGTTCAGAGCCAGAAGGGGGATAGTTTTACAGAGCCCACTAGTCCGCAGAGCTATACGGTATGTGCTTTATGTGGTTTTCTTTCTTTTATTTTCTGGTTTACTGGATTTCTTTGTTTTTGTAGACTTCCTTCTCAGTCTCATTGCTACAGCTACATGGTTGCTAATGGAGTATTTCTAGACTCGTCTGACGAGGTTCTGGAATCGGATGAGCTCGGGGTGAGAACTGTGTTACTGGGGGCTATGGAACATAGCAAATCAAGTCATTTTGTTCCGTCACTACGCAGTATCGCTCATTGCCTCGTTGTTACAGTTACACCAGGCTGTGATGGGAGCTTTTAACGAATTCTACGCTTTATGTCTGTTGATACTCCATGTTTTGCAAATATTGTTATACTAGCTCAGTTGATGTATTGGATGTCTCATGGGAACCAAATTGCTTGAAGATTTGCTAGAATAACTTGCTATAATTCTCCAATATGCGCTTCTATTTCACCGGCATCTCTATAGAATCCGATCTGGGCGGTGAGTCCGGGCAATATGGGAGGGGAGCTTCGATAACGGGAGCAACGGAGACCAACCAAAGCTTGTCGCGACACTCCCCCCGAGTGGTTTCATAAATGCTGACCAGGTAACATCCTGGCTTTCCACCGCAATGGTCCTCTCATTTATCCTGGTTCAGAATCGTCAGTGAGTGGCTGTCCGCCCCGGCCATTTTCGATTTCAGACGCTAATGACGATATAGGGGGAAAACGCGCCTGGCGAAATGGTACTCACCATACAGTGTGAGTGTGTCCAGAAACCATCAGTCAATACGGAATTGGAACTTTGAGCTGACCCCAGCTTACAGGATGAAGAGAAAGTCAAACTGAAAGGCGAGGTTCGTCCATGCAATACCACCCGCACCCGCACTTGCTCCGAGGTTCCCCATTCAACTAACCACCGACAACCGTCTAGGTCCACCGCCTCGTCGCCCCCCGAGATCAGAAATACCAGTCCAACTTTGTTGAGTTCCGTCGGAGTACCAAGGTGGTCTACCGAAGATATGCTGGCTTGTTCTTTTGCGTCTGCGTCGATGCGAATGACAACGAGCTAGCCTATCTCGAGGCTATCCATTTCTTCGTCGAAGTGCTGGACCAATTCTTTGGCAATGTGTGCGAGCTAGATTTGGTCTTCAATTTCTACAAGGTGCGTGCAAGTCGCTAGGAAGAATGCACTGCTCGGCATGAACCGGGGCTGGCGTGGGATCGGAGTTGCGTGAAAGGTAATACTGACCACGTGTGCGTGATTTATAGGTCTACGCTATACTGGACGAAGTCTTTCTCGCGGGCGAGATTCAAGAGACAAGCAAGCAGGTTGTTCTCACGCGATTGGAACACCTGGACAAGTTGGAGTAGAAGACAAGCTTGATACTCGGATTCGAGAACGATATGGGGACCCTTATCAATTATGGAGCCCGACTGCATTGGACAAATCAAATCAAAACAGTCATTTGCATGGAGTTTCAGGTGTATCGGTGGCTTTCAGACAATATTGGTGCTGTTTATGTTCATATCAGGGATGAAGCAATTTCCGAGTTGAAAACTCGTTATTCGTCCAAGCCTCTCCAGTTCGTCTATAATAAAAACAGGTATTAATATTGAACATCATGTCTGGGATTATCAGCTGTATCCCACATTATCCTCGGAATAATCTCTTATAGGTTGTTCTAACACAACATTATATTAGTATAGAACAAATATACACGCAATTGGTATATACGGCACTAGTACTTCCTTGTCCTATCTTGTAGGGCTTATATTAAGCTGATAACTCTACTAGTGCACTCTTCGCTAAAAGTTCCCTAGCTTATGCATCCTACACTAGTATATAGATATATGGTCCCAAAGACCTCTAATATTCCTTCTATTAGATCCTAGTGTATGAGATCTGCTCTACTCTTACATTTACGACTAACGGAACAAAATTACGCCACAGTAGTTAAAGCCAAGCATGGCGCCAATTACCAGACCTGCGATCTAGGCCTTTTGAGGACGAATGTATATATACTTATCCCCATAATTTTTTAAACCCTCTACATATAAAAGGTCCCAAGGTGCCTAGACATTAAGATAGGTGACTTAGATCAAGGAGGGATATTTATCCTTTATAGATCTTTAGTTTTATAATATACAAGGACAGTCGGCTGCTTATGCAGCCTTGTAAGGTCTGTTTCAATGTCTATTTAGGGGTCTTTTTAGGAGACTTTTTATATAGATATCCCTCATATAGATATTCACCCCCCTTGTCAGTTTCATAGATAGATGTGAGAAAAGGGCGGAGAGAGGCTTAATTTGTGAAACGAACTTTCCTATGTATAACTTGGGATAACTTGGGATAACTTGGGATGAAAAGCTTCATTTTCCGAGGTTATTCTTAAAGAGGTTCTTAAGAACTTAGGGACTATACTTATGGTCTCTGTCTCAGCCATTTAGGTAATCTGATTTTCCACCCGTGGACCGACTTAACCTGGGGAATATCAGGCATATGACCCTAGCCCCTAGGTGACTAGCTACTTATACCATTTCACAGCACCTTGCGCGATTCACGCTAGATCATCAATGAAGACTGAACGGAACAAGAATTGAATTGAACCGACAACGAGGTCGTGGGGAAGGCGTCCCCGGATTTTATGCGGTCATTATGAAACAACCCATCCCTCACTATATCAAGTCCCCTTCCGCCTTCCCCCTATTTTCCTTTTGATACCTACATATGTAGTACTTTGGCCCCATTGGAGAATATTCATATTTACATATGTCTATCGAAAATGTTTCGTATCTCCCTTTTCACGGGGACGACTTCTTAAAGAGTCTACCTCCATCCATCCCAAGATATAAATACATGGGAAAATAGCACTTCCAAAACATTATCAATCTCGAATGTGAGCGTCTCATGAATGGCATCACTTATGGCCCTCGAGATTTCAATCAGCACAAAGAGGCTGAGAATACCCAACAGCCTGGCAACAATCTCCTACGATACACCGATGATACTTTGCAAAATCAGAAACATGCCGGCAGCAAACGATCCAATTGTCACCAATCCGCGGGCGAGTTTTTGCTATTCGCAATTGACAACAATTCTCTCAAGAGAGACTTTCTCGATTCACCAACATTCAATTTATATATCGACTCTTTTGACATCAAAAATCAACTACTTTTAGTCAAAATGGCTTCGACTATTTACTCCAATGCCATCGGAGAGATTAACACCACTATTGACAAGGCACTGGAACGTATAGGTCTTGTTGGTCATGTCAAGCGTTTCCACACTGCCCTGATTCGCGGCACAGACGAGGATGGCCTAGGCAAAGGCAAAGTTGGAGACCACAGCTGGGGTCTTCATACCCTACCAGCCGGCTTCCCCGACAAGCCAACTGTCACCTTAGAAGTGGCATATTCAGAATCAGAGAAAAAGCTGAGATCTGACGTTCAATTTTGGCTAAATCCCAACGAAGGGTGTGCTAATATGACACTAACACTCCAAATAGATAAAAAAAGGCCTCTTCTCACTTTGAGCAACTGGCGAAAGGCCAAGGACCTTGTCACCATGACAAGGGAGGTTAGCTTATATCTATATTTGTGTACTTTATACCCAGGTACCCCCTCTGCTAAACGCCCGCATTTGTTTGTTTGCTTCCTTCTACCTCTCCATTACTTTTCACTTCGCCATCGTACTTGCTACCTTTCATCCTCTTATCACTTCCTACATCAGTCTCTGCTTTTTCATCATCATAATGGCTGATCAAGCTAACAACCAACCTCCTGCTGTACCTTCTGAACCTTCCATGCCTCTACGAACACCGCAGAAGCCAACCCTAGCCCAAACTCCTCCGAGCTCTGTGAGGGGAACCCGTCAAAGGAAACGCACCCGTCGTGAGAGGGAGTGTATGAACAATATCACATCGGGCACTCTTATCCCTTCATGGGGCCGTGTCTCAATTCCGAAGCCCCTATCTGGTGAGCTAAAAAGTTCGGACCTTCGCTTCCGTATTAGCCAGATTGAAGGGGCCCCTGATATCGTCGGCCCTGTTATCTCGCTTCTCTTTGCAGTGGAAGCGTTGTTCCAAAGCGTTGGACCCTCCACGAACCTAGCACACATTGCGTCACTTGACCACGCCGGTCTCATCGACTTCCGCGCCCGCTTCACCGAGGGTGACCCTCGTGTTGTTCGTGCAATGCGTGAAGCAGTTGGTACCTCTCTAAATGCAGTTCGCGATGCTGCCGCGTTCGGTGAGGGCCTCCTCCTCGTTGATCGTTGTATTGAAACGATAACAGACCCGACCCTGAGATCCGACGTTGAAGCGATCGCCAATGTGATGCGTCCGCCCGCGCAGACCCCTTTACAGGCATCGCAAGATGATGAAGCTAGCTTTTTCTAGTTCGAGACGATGCAGGATGATGGAACTTTGCTTCATGAGTTTTACTTTTCTTTTTTATGCGAGACGCTACCGAGGACGGCAGCGATTTTCTCAGCGGGGGCAGGTGTTATGACTAGGCAGGGGACATATCTTACGTACCTACGGAGTACTACACAGCAATATGATCGATCATCTTTGCCACCACCAGCCTTATCCCATAACATGTCCAAAGTGAAGCCATGTGGCTTTTGCCCGCAGAATAACCAGTGGCGGCAAAATAGGTGAGATTATGTGGATTTGGCTTACATGCAAGATCACAAATTCTCATTTATGATATACAAGAAGAACTGACCGCTTATGCGGCATTGTCATGTCTTTTTGGTTGTCTTTTTTTTCTAAATATCTTGCCCCCTTCTCAAGCTTAGAGGGTGGAAAAAAGCGGTAAGAGGCTTAATTCGTGAAAGGGACATTTCGATATATAACTTTTGATATAACTTTTGACTCTATAAGCGTATAATAGAGTTGAGAGATTCGTGAACTTTCGATATAACGTCCACAAGGACGGGTTTGTGCCAAGCTTTTCCCTCGTATTCTCCTTCCGCCGGATCCTCCAAGAGAAACCCTTGTTCATAGTTCGGGCATAGCTGTGTTTTCACTGACTGCCGAAAACACTGCCGTCGGCGGATGTTTGGAAGACGTCTGGCGGAGACCGAGTGCGCGAACTTGGCTTAATGGACCAAGGATCTTTAAGCTCGGATTGGTTTGTATGTTCAACCCTGTTTCCATTTTATGGAGTGGTGATGTGATCGTAGCTATTGATGGCGAGCGATGGCGAGTGATGGCGA
The DNA here is from genome assembly GCA_928213465.1 of Penicillium sclerotigenum. Lineage (NCBI taxonomy): Eukaryota > Fungi > Ascomycota > Eurotiomycetes > Eurotiales > Aspergillaceae > Penicillium > Penicillium sclerotigenum. The sequence goes on along the minus strand of CAKMRK010000196.1, from coordinate 128,611 downwards.
CCGTTAGTCTAATGGTCTTGGCATAGCATATTTAAGGAGCTCTGTCGCCGTTGACCCTTGAAAAAGGTTTGCCATACTGAATACATTCTACTGGCCATAAAGAGTCTACCCTACTCCGACTTCAGCATGCACGTTCCAGTTATCACGATGGATTCTCCAGAACAACACCATCCGTCATAGACTATGATATCGTACTAACTGCCTACATAGCCTCACAGACATCTGATATCTGATTAATCTTGCTGAACATGTGACAACACCGGGGTCTACGAGGATACTTTCCTCGAACGGAAAATATCTCAGCAACACGGGACGATCAGTTCCAGCCTGACAGCAGAATCATGGGAATCCTCACACATTACACACCGGATGCTTATACCCCTGGCAATGAAAGTCATGCAAAACTTAGTTTTTAACACCCGCAACGCCAACTTCCCCTGATCAATACTTGAGTGATAACGGCTTGAAGTCCGTGATGCATTGAGCAGATGGTCTTTCCCGTGATAGGCAGCATGGCCGGACGATCCAGAAGAAGGGCCTCATCGTGACTGGCCGAGACGAAACTTCGACACGCGGTGTCGAGAAAATTTGACTAGGCTTGACATGTGGAACTCGCCACAGCAGTCTTGAAACAGCCAAATGCAATCAATCTGATGGAGCGGGGGGTGTCGGACTTTCGTACCCGGAACGATATTCCCCTAGCGGGACGCGTGGGGCAGCTGCGAGATTGACCTTCTTGGAACATTGTGGGCCAAGCTTGGCAGACACAATTCCAGCCGTTTTAACGTGGTGTGGCTGCATATGAGATGTCAAACAGCAACATAACGTTGCAGGCTCGTACATAGTAGATGAGTCTACGATGATCTACGAGCCTACAATGTATGTGCACTCAAACCAGCACGGCCTTCACACTCAGAAATCTGCATTTTCCACAAGTTGGGAGGTGTACGCGTTTCCATTTAAAGCTCCACCAATGACCGGCATTGATTGCATGAATCGTCAATTTTGCCGAGAAAACTGAGGAAAAACTTGACTGATCAATGAAAACTTCGAAGAAGCATACGTGGATCAGTCTTGGCGCGGGAGAACATGACCCTTGGAACATCGAATTTGTTGTACATTCGGTAATTTTTCTTTCGATACGCAAACTCCCGACTTTGGCGCATGTACTGTACCATACAACTCGGACCATACCGAATTTACCATACCGATTATACAGAGGCACCATACCCAACTCCACAAAAAACGTTGACCCCTGACAATCCTTGACATCCCTGTGCGTCAGCCTGTGACGTTGTGTCTCTACGCGCCTCAGTACCTTGTATATACAGTGACTTTTCAAGGTACGTGTCCTATACGCTGAGCCCTCGGGTTTTCGAGTCCACCTGAATGGTCCTCAATCGTCCGGGAATGAATTGCCAAAAGCCAAGACTCGGACATAATGAGTGGAAACATTACCACTCGCGGGGAGACATACGGAGTACTATGTACACACATAGTACTCGGGGACTGTGAAAAAGTGGTTCGAGCCTCGTCATTGGCACTGCCACTGTGAATGCCCACTCGACTTTCTCATTGTTCTACCGATCTCCCTTGGGGATCAGCTCAGTACCGAGTCTGGAATTCTTTTTTAGCAGATTCTTTTTTGTTATTTTTTTGCGTTTTGCATTTTTGCATTTTTACATTTATTCATTTACTCTTCCCCTTATCTCCATATCAACCTCATAAAACCCCCCTTCCTTTAAGATTTATTTTCTATAAGTCTTGCCCTTTCTTTATCCAGCTCAATTACTTCATTTCGTTAATATCACACGTCTTCTTTCTCTATCAAAGCTCCAACTATATCGAATTACAATTGAGCTTATAAATACCCCATCATGTCTCTCATGCTTTCTGATAATCTGGCTCCCCAGCCCATCACTGACATCTTCACTGATGACACAAACATTGACCGTCGAAAGTGCCACCGCACAGTACCTATGAAGGTCCTTGCTTTGGGTGTTGGTCGTACCGGAACTGCCTGTGAGTATGATGTGCCGTGTTGCGTTGGACCTGGTGTATTGGTGTATATACCGGGTCTGATGGGAACGAGAAACACATAAACTAACTATTATTTGACAGCTCTCCGCAAGGCCTTTGAGCGCCTGGGCTATGGAAAGTGCTACCACATGATGTGCGCAAGTGTTGAGAACCCGCCGGATTGCTTGATGTGGCACGATGCCCTGAACGCAAAGTACAACGGAATCGGCGAGTTCGGCCGCAAGGAATGGGACCAGCTCCTGGGTGACTGTCAGGCCGTCTGCGACTGGCCCGCCTGTGCCTTTGCAAAGGAGCTGATCGAGGCCTACCCCAACGCGAAGGTCATTTTGACCACTCGTGATGTCGACCCATGGCATGCGTAAGTCACAGTGACACCTTATACATATGTATTTCTGGTTGAAAGAACACGACACTAATAAATCATCAGCTCCGTCATGAAGACCGTCTTCTGGCGTGTCTCAGACCCAGAGCACAAGTTCGTGTCGAACTTCAGCTGGGCCGCTGGCATGTACTACCCCATGCTAAACAAGTTCTTTGAGACATTCTTCCGCGGTGACTTCCCCGGTAAGGGCAAGCAAGTCTACGAGGATCACGTCGCCCAGGTCCGCAGCTTGGTTCCCCCTGAGCGTCTGCTCGAATACAACATCAATGACGGTTGGGCCCCGCTGTGCGAGTTCCTCGACGAGGAGGTCCCTGACACCCCCTTCCCCCGCGGTAACGACATGGCCGACTTCTACAAGCGCTGCAGCACCCGTAACCGTCACCAGATGATGAACGTTGCCTTCCAGGCCGTCACTATTGGTGGTTCGCTGCTTGCCGCTGGCTTCGCTGCTACTTTGGCTTTCAAGCGTTTCTCCCCTCGCTAAAATACTAGTCCTTGAACCTTACGCATCCTTTTTTTTCCTTTCTTTTCATATTCCCCACTTTTCACTTTTTGGCTGGCTGCTAGTGTGCGCAGGCGCCTATAGCATTGCCAGACCCCGTGGTCGGTTTTGTTACTTTTATTTTTGTCATCTTCCTTGTTGGAACAGGTCACTGGATCTATCACGTCGACACCTGGTTTTGCCATCTTCATTTTGTCAAATTGGTTTAATGAGAGGCGTCTTGGAGAAAAATTCGTTAATATAACAGTATATACTGTTTCTTCTATTTTTTACCGTCATTCCTTATGCACACTCCCTGCAAGTATTCATCCACAGCTTTCCAATTGAGGGATAACCACCACAGGGGACCCGCTTCCTCGAGGCTCTGTCATCATAGTGCATTGCCTAGAGGCAAGGGGGCGCCTAAAATCTTGGCTACGAAAAGCCTTGCCGCCGACTCTTTTTTTTAACAACAGGATGGATTCGGGTCAATGCAAGGCGCATAAAGTAGAGTAATTTATAAAAATCAAGCTAATCAACGGCTGCGAAGTGCATGCAATAAATATTCCATTCTGATGTTTCGCTGCACACAGACGAGAATGGAAATCCGCTCATATTGACCCAATATTGTACATGTAAACAAACGCATAGCAACCACTTCAGCAAGTAAATAAACATCAGCTATCGACGCCTTGTAAGTCCCGCTGCCAACACCGGTTCCAAGCCCTTCCCACCTCTCCACCCTCGTACTGGTACGAAACCAAGAGGAAATGAGGTTCCAGCCACACTTTAGAAAAGCGCCGTGGAGTTTCCTTGGCTAGTTAGTGGCTTGGCAGTGGGGGAAAGATCCATATTAATTACGTGGACGTGCGATACGTACGTGTAAAGTTACGGTATTGTTATGTACCGTTATGTCCTTGTAATGGAGAAATAACTAATACACCTGTGAACTTCTTTCTATTTGAAGATGCAAAAACAAAAAGAAGCGGGGTTCAGATTGCTCCTTTTATTCTGATCTTCCGGAGCGGGTCCCTAGAAGTCTTGTATTAAAAGCTTTGACGAAAATACGTAATGGAGACGGATGGGGCTGGGTTGGTGTACGTGGACTAACAGCACCTTGAGTGATCGGCTTATTGTTCGTGGACTATTATTTTGGGATTTGGAGGTGAACACTTGTAAGCTTTGACCTTCGGTGTTATTCGGGTTTGGACTGTTGATTGTGGGAATTGCACCAGAGGTATCTCAGCTGTGGTCACGGGCACCTGATAGGGTTTCTTTAGCTAGGTTTGCTGAAAGGAGTATAGGATCGCACTTCATCTAATCTCATATCTATCAGCCCTAGTCCCCAGTGTTGAATGATAGTGCATATAATGTCACTTAGAGAATCTCACACCCGAGCTCCATTCGCTCAAAATACTGTGTAAAAGATCAAATAATACCCACATGTAGTGTCTGTAGTAAGACAGTATCAATATTGTCCGATATTCACCTCTAATTTATGAATCCTAGATGTTCATAATTCCACCGAATTATAGGCTCAAATCTAATGCACATGTGCTAGAATAGATCTTGCAACAAAGATAGCCCGCGTATGCTCTGACGACGCACCATGCGCCACCGCCGTCCCCGAACCTTTCCCCCACTTTCAATTCACTGGTGTACGCGGCGATTAATGCTTCTTCTCAGCCACATGCACGTGGCGTTTAGCTTTTAGCTTTATCGGAGTGTTTGGAACCTTGGAAGCCGGATCCATTGGTTACACCTCCCGAACAGGATAAGTGACCTGCACAGATTGGGATCTAGCTGTTCATCTGAGTTTGGCTAGCGGGTAACTGGGTGTTCATCCATGGCCCCATTCCCGAGATACATTACATGGTTCGATGCCGGGTTCTTGCCGAACCTTGGACGTGAATTGAGATTGAGCATACGAAACAGGTACGAGTAAGATCTCGGATTTATGTTATGGTAATGGGTCTAGTTAGCGGGAGCCACCATCACCTTTTTTCGGGCATGACGCGGCCCTTGAGAAATACCCGTACCGTCACATTGTCTGGGTACACGTATTGGGGAAAGAAAAAAAAACAACAATCATTGTTTTCTGCAGCAATAGTTAGACGATGGAAATCCTTTGAGGGGGATTCTGTTCATGACGGGGTATAGGATTAGTTTACCATGATTTTGCTCGTATAATAGCAAATCCCCCAACCCTCCCCCACAACTTAAGCAATTGAGAACAACTTTTAGCAGGACTGGGCATCTTGGCACTGGACGGGTGTTGGTTCAATGTCTCTTGACTAAGCACTGTGTCTAGCTTTAAATGGATTTCAACCAATGAACATAGAGAATCAACACAAAGTATGCCCCCACTATGCAAAAAGCAGGCATTGACAGGTGGAGAGGGACTCGTACACACTGTTTGTTCGCCTCAGGCTTCCTTGGCCTTGGTTGAGTATGCTTTTTGGCTAACTTTTTTTTTCTATACTCTCCTATATTGTACATAACTTGCTTTCAATTCAATTTCCCTTGCTCACATTCTTTTGGGTCATCTTCTTTCTGTTTGGCTTTGCAAGTTTTTTTTTTATATTTTGCATCGACAAGTGGTGCAAAGAATCCATGGGCGCCTCCATATTTTTCTCTTTAAACATTGTGCCGACGCTCTTTTTTCTTGGTATTCTGTGGTTATGCGCTATTGATAGTGCACTAGGAGAGGAAACCTCTTTTTACAAATCGGTGAGTGAAATTAATCTGATGCCCTTAAGTGTGCTTTTTGGCTTAAATTCTCATCGGCGCAATAGAGACCCGACATATATCCACCCGTCTTCAATGTTGAAAAGACCGATCCAGACAAGCTCAGCCCGGGCTACATCTTTATCACACCATATGAACTCCAGAATCCCGGCCCATACATCTACGATAACACAGGAGTAGGTTTATATTTGGGGGGATTGGGATCTGCCGAGTATAGGAAAGCTGACTCACCACCCGATCAATAGGAATTAGTATGGAGTGGCTGGGGTATTTCAGGACCAGGCAACGCCCATGGCATCCACGTGTGCAAGTATAAGGGTGCCGATCACCTATGTTTCTTCCAGGGCAACCAGCAAAAAGGATATTGTCGCGGACATGGTATCATCATGGATAAAAACTACCGAGTTGTACGATCAGTTCAGCCGGGTGGAGGAATGGCCTCAAGCGACATGCACGAGTTCCGTCCCATCAACAATGGCAAAACCGCTCTCATGACCATCTATCAGCAACGACAATTCGACATGACACCGTGGAACGTCAAAACTGGCGTAGGGTGGCTTATGGAGAGTGTTTTCCAGGAAATCGATGTGGAGACAAGCAAGGTCCTGTTTGAGTGGCGGTCTCTCGATCATGTTGATCCATCCTCCAGCTACACATGGCCGGCTCATACAGATACTTCAGGAACGGGATTGAATGTGCATGAGCCTTGGGATTACTTCCATATCAACTCCGTCGACAAAAATGCTGCCGGTGACTATCTGATTTCGTCGCGACATACTTCTGCCATCTACAAGATCTCCGGTAAGGACGGCTCGGTGATGTGGCGGCTTCACGGCGCGCAGCCCTCTTTCCGGAATATCAATTTTAGCTTTTCGCAGCAGCACGACGCCCGGTGGTTATACGAGAACACTACGCATACAATTCTCTCACTTTATAACAATGGCTATAACGGCTACAACAAAACCCACACCTATTCAGCGGGCATGGTCATCATGATTGACCACGTCGAAAAAACGGCCATCCAGCTTCGCGATTACGCCCCCATTAGAGATGACCTAGTGAGCTCCAGCCAGGGAAACCTGCAGATGCTCCCGAACAAAAATGTCTTCATCGGATGGGGAAATAACCCATTCGTATCCGAGCACGACGAGGCGGGTAATTTACTATTCTGGGGCTCTTTCGCCAAAGACACCGTGATGAACTACCGCGCAATGAAATTTGAATGGGACGGTGTACCAACAGACTCACCTGCCTTATGGACATACTCCAAAACCGCGGAACCGACATCTTCCACCAGTTTCTATGTCAGTTGGAACGGCGCAACCCGCGTACACACGTGGCGGTTTTGGGGAGCGACGAACATGACCGGGCCTTGGACCTTGCTGGACGAGGTTTCCAAAACCGGTTTCGAGACTGAATATACCAGCACCGGATTCTTCCTTTGGTCTAAGGTCGAAGCGCTGGACCGCAATGGCATTGTGCTGGGAAAGTCTGAGATCAAATATACCTTCGTGCCTTCGTCTGAGCTGCGCGAATTCTGCGCCGACTCTACCTGCTCGGACGCACAGGGATATGGGTTCCCCGGCGAAGAGGCAGCCCGTCCTTTAATTCCGCCAGTAGGTGTCAATACTGTGCCGTGGATTGACCCCAACAACCCAGGCTCCAATATTTGGGCACATCCATCTGGATATCCGCAATCTTCTAGTGCTCCAAATTATTCGGATGGCTGGAACTATGGCCGTGAGTGTACCTCGAACAAGAATTTTGTTACGTGAAGTAAAAAAACGCAAAACTGACAATTTCACAGGTCTATTTGCCTGGGGCGCCGTTCTCCTCGTCGCGATCCCCCTCTTCGCCGGGGTCTACCTCGTACATCGATACTATGCCAGGTATTCGCTCAACCGACTGCGGGACCAGGAGTCATCCGGGTCTGTGAACGGTATGCTCGAGCGGAAACATCCTCCTGTGCAGGCCACCGATCTGCGTTGGTGGAATTGGCGCCGGTGGATGGGAGAGGACGAAGCAAATTCCTATTTCCCGCTCAGCGAGCGGAGTCTATACGGTCACAGCCGTGAACGAGAGCGGAATGAATAGTGACTCCTCATTCTTTACTTTTTACTATTTACTTCTTGTTCCACCTTTGCATCTATCACTGATAGGCACTCAGCGCTGTACATACATACTACCATAGCATATAACCCATATCATTAACGCATTTGTTCTCGTATCTGCTACCCAAATAGGAAAAGATGTTTAGTTGCAATCGTGCGTGGATGCTATAGATCTAAGTATAGGACAAACAATCCAGAATAGGCAGGACCACACACGTCGTAAAGAACATTCTGTGTACGTTTCCGCCGTATTGTAATATAAACGTAGAAACATACCCGAAAAATACACGGAGCCGACCCGCACCTACGCATTGTGTATACGTACCTCCAGAGCGAGGCGGAGCTGCTCGATATTTTTCCCGCTGGGCATTCATCCTTCGTATTGACTGCCTTGTAAAAGGAAAAATACGACTTTCTTAGATTTTATCAAAGTGGCTTTTCTCTTGTGACGTGGAATGTGGCTGAAACGCTTATACTCTCAGCGCTAGGTGTTGCCGCCAGTGTCGGCTCTCGAACCTTGGATTAATTGTTTTAATAATATTTGAAATAGATATTTTTATACGGAGAATGGAGCAGTATTCTTGTTGTATTTCCTACGACGCGGTAGACTATTGCCTTTGTTAATTCCATACAATCCCGAATACCCTTTTCATCACGCTATGCTCAACATAAAAAGGAGGAATGAACTTCTCCACCATGCGATCCCATGAGGCTCTCCAGGGTGGATTAAACAACGCACGGTAGAACTCCCAGTACTCCGGCCAAAATCCAGCAAGACCCCAGTCCAACAGAACAATAGTGCCGTCACTCCGAACAATGATATTCCCTGGATGTAAATCCCCGTGTGCAAACACGATCTTGTGGTTTTTGAGGCCACGAACCGTTTGATACAGCATGTACTCGCTGTTGAAAAAGTTCGACTCGATGTCATGTTCACGTTCGAGCACCTGAGGGCGCAGTCGATCTCGCAAAGCTTGAACGATTCCTTCGTTAAAGCTTTCCTCGGATGGGTATGGGCCATAGCTGTAGCTAGTGTAGTCGCCGTAGCCGGCCTCAAAGATCCCATCTCGACAGGGTGACCTGTCAAGTCCACCGATGAAATCCCCTGGAATCTCCCGCATCTGGTTCACATAGTCCCGTAATTGCTCCAGTACGCGATTTTGTTCAGTCTTTGAAACACGGTCCCAGTATTGCTCGAGTGGCTCGCCCGCTTCATATGACATTATAATGTATCCAACATCGTCAAGGATGTATGCACTGAGAAGCCTTGGCGTTGCTATGGTGGTACGGGTAGATGCCAAATGTAACGCTTCGGCTTCGGCTAAACGAACACCATGGCCGAATTTCGCAATCGTCTCTGAATCTGCGAACACAACACGCGCGCCCATTTTGTCGGGAACAAGGTTGTCTGCTGTCTGCAAGTCGCCAGGGTCAAGTATGATAGATGGAGGTCCAATGATTTCCGAGTAAATTAGGCGAGGCTTTTGCTCCTCTGCTTCCAAGCCTTCGAGACAGGCGCTGTCGCTATTCACAGCGGAAGCTGTAGTTTCTTTTTTCACCTCGGTCTTCTGTGTCTCAGTGCTTGCTGCTGCATCGATCTCTGGCGCCTGGAGATCGATATCCCCCTTTGGATCCCCCGCAAGGCAGGCCCCATGAAGAAGATCATATTCCGCCAATGATTCTCCAGTACCCCCATATCGAGGTGGAAGCTGTGAGCCAAGATATCTGCCAAGATCCTGGGGATTCTTCAGCAGTACCGTATCTCTCAAGAGAGCTTCATCGATATCAAGAGTTGCGAGATATTCGTCACGAGGGTTGATGATGTATGCCTTTCCCATAATATTAGGATAGTGACACCGAATTAATGTCACCAATTCCTCAAGGGCATTGCGGATTTTTCTCTGGAAGGGCTGCTGCTCTTTCTTGGTACTTTGGATGGTATGTACCTTGAATTCAATCACACAGGAAGCCGAATAGTCATGTAGACCAGAACTGGTGGCTGCGTGTATCAAAAGCTTAGAGAGCTTTTCCATTACAGCAAGACCTAAGTTCACCATCCATTTAGATGTTGCTAGGCTTTCATGCATTGGTGAGTATCCCTTAATTTTCATCTCATCAATGCTGACCCACAGCACATATTGACCCTCATTCAGAGTAATATGGCACAGGCCTAACTCTGGAATGATGGAATCTGCTTCTGCAAGAAGAGCCATCTGGTCTAAGACACGTCGCCATTCCAAAGTTCTTTGGAGTGAGGCACTTGCCCTGGAGACTTGAAGTGCAGGGATTGTGGAATGGCTTCTGAGGAACTATTGATAACTTAGTGATGAATCTCATGTGTGCCTGTAGGCTATTACCTTTTCCAAAATAACCCCCAGTACGTTTTCCTCCGCGCGCTTCAAATCAACCCCCCAAATCTCAGCGTGGCGGGACTTTGTTAAAATAGAAGGAAGAGCAGCTCGAAAACGACTAGCTGGAGATCCTGATTCCTCCAATGAAACAGACATTATAAAAAAAAGGCTTGCTAAAAAGAAGGACGAAATGATGTCAGTAAAACCATCCAAAACTTTGATTATAGGTCAATCAAAGGGTCCAATGCTGTATAGAAAATTGAATACTTACTAAATTCTTGCTTGTGGGAGAAAGTGAGGCTGAGCTGTGCGGGGGGGGGGACTAGTGGGCTTAGTCACTTGGATATTGATATAACTACCTAGGTAGTTAACAAGTTAACTAGTTGGGTAGATTTGGTCGTGATTGTGTGAACATGCTAACATACGAGGATACCTATTTATATTTAGATTTCTTTTCACTAAACTATGAGTGATTTATTTGAGATCTACCAGGCACCTCAATACGCGCCGAGGCACACTATGAGGCTCTTTAACCCCAATAAATCGAAGTTGCCTAACCATCGCCCATCACTTGCATGGATGTCGATCTTTTAGCCGCCCCGGATTTATCAAGTTCTAGTCTGCCTGAAAGCCACCATTCCCTGAGAGCCACTCGATATCTGAAGTTCAAGGGTTATATGAAACACTATGCTTCTATTTTGATATTTCCCAAGAGCCTCAGGGCTTGCCTAGGGAGTACTTTGTCCCACGGGCGTTTTTCATGGACACGACATCGCTCCCCGGTCTCTTCTCAGGACACGATAAATAATGCACAATTTCCCGTCAAGTATGTCAATCATTATCTTCAACGACTATTCTCTCCTCACTTGTCTCATTGTCGCAAATCGCCAAATTTATACACATTTTCTTCACACCCTTCAGAAAGTCTACCTTTGTCAGCACAATGATACGTGGTTCTTCTTCTTCCTCGAGGCACACCTCCCGCTCCAATAGCTCTAGCAGCGGAAAGGACCATACGCTAAGCGTCAATGTTTACGGACGGGGAGATTCCAACCAGGGTGATCCCCCAGCCCACTGGGGAGCTATGATCCACAAGCGAGGGGAGGCGAACGGTGATCTCTACCATGTTCGCAAGGACGATGACTTCTTCTATGAAGATCCGGTCCAAACACGTCCGATTGAATCAACCACCAGCTTTGGTCGAAGTGAAATCCAGCATCTCTCGAATAGGGGCAAGGATGCTGCAGCACAAGTTTTGAATACGTATGGAAGAGACAAATCCAACATTCCCCAAGGTGATGCAAACTGTCAGAATTGGACTGTTGGTGCACTTGGCGCTCTTGAACAAGAGAGATTGGTGCCCGATGGCACCAAAGACTATTGGAACGACAATATCGGCAAACCCTCTTTGGACATTGGCGATCGACTCCGGCGAGACGGGGGCTCTTGGGTCCCGAAAACCGCTGTTGACTCTAAAGGTCGGGGACCTGCCGATGCAACCTTTGGAAGGGAGCAAGTGCGACAGCCGGTTCGCCGCCTCAATTTGGACAAATTTGCGAGCCTCAGTGGCAGCAGTAAATCCAAGCGGTAACCGCCTTAAGGGATTTCATTTGGGGTTTCATTGTTGTTGTTGCTGTCGCTTGCTGCTACTGCTTTTCGTTTTGGAATTTTTGTCGTGTAACAGTTTGTTGTTTTTGTGGTTCTTTTCAGTTGCTCGAGTTAGGTGTTTCTGTCGATATTTATATACGTGTGTCATATGGAACTCTATGTACTTACAGCTCCAATGCAGCCTCCAGTCTCTGTATTTAGGTACTTTGTCTAAGCTTTGGCTAAACATTTGACGGCTTGTAGAACCCGTGGCGAACCTTGAAATAGGTGAGCGGAAGTATGACAAGGATAGATAACAGCGATGAACCGAATGCTTCTAGAGAAGATATCAGATCTCCACTGGATGGAACAGTCAATAGGTACGCGATGGTATGATTTTTCATAAAGCAGCCTTCATGCCCCACCGCTTTTCTTCCCCGGGCAGAACAAATCGGTGTGGAGACGCGCTGGGACGACAATAATTACATGACCGCCGACAACTAGATAAGTCACTTTACTCTACTAGCGCTAGCCATGGAATCTCTCACTCACGGTCTTTCAATAAACATCTACGGCCGCGGCGACGCTAAACTTGGTGATGGCCCCTCCCACATGGGAGTCGCCATCTACAAACATGGCTCATCAACCTGCGAAATGCACCATATACGCAACCCCACAGACGAAGACTTCGTCTATGACCCGCGGCCACAGCCGCTCGAAGACCCAGTTCTCAAAGGTCGCTGCGAGCTTGCTTCTTTTTCTTCTGAGCAGAGCGAACAAGCTGCTACCCTAATCTCCGCCTTTGGGAATGACAAATCTAATATCCCCGAGTTCGGGGTTGGAAATTGTCAAGACTGGGTTGCTGGTGCTGTTGGAAAGCTTGAGCATGCTGGTGTTGTTTCTTCCGGAGAATGGGAATTCTGGAAGAGTATGATTAACAGAAGTTCGGAGGAAATGAAAAATGAGTGTCTTCGAGCGGGGAAGACATGGATAGATGGCCCAGAGTCGACATGTGAAGGGGAGCCTGATGCAAGATTTGTGGATAGAGAACGGGATACACTGAAGCCTGTTGGGAAGTTGGCTCAGAATGAGGTGTTTCGGGCGCGAATGCAGTCGCTTCTGGGCCCCAAGGGGGGCGGAGAGAGTGATAACGATGAGACGCCTGTAGATCGGCCGTTTTATGTGTCGAGTCCTTTCTTTAGTAAGATGAACTAGAAGAGCATTTGAATTTATTGGTAAAGCATTCATTACTATCGCTTCCAACAGTACTCTTATAAAAGCTAAACCGGTGGTGGGATGGAGTCTAAGCCCTTGGATTAAGTGAGTTATAAAGCAGAATTGAAAAACAACCACGCAAGAGAGTCTCCTCGTAGAGCCTGGGATTTGTATACAAGGATAGAGCCATCGAGCGGCGTGGCATCTCCCTGGCCACGATGCTGAGCCCACCCCTTTGGTTAGAGACATGGTAAACCCATCATCGGCGGAACTGGATTGTGCACGAGTCTGGATTAAGGAAGCCAAGCTCCCGCAGGGCCACTGCATTCGAAACTGGGACATGAAGAGGCGGTGTTCGCCAAACCGGCGTCTCGCCTATGCAATGTTACGGGGTAGAAAGGCAAGCTGTTTTTGGCTCCTTACCGTGCACACACTGGGTACACGTGCCTCCGGAGCGAGGCGCAGCTGCTCGATACTCTCGCGCTCGGCATTCATCCTTCGTATTGACTGATTTGTAGAGCAATACTGATACGACGTTAGATTGAATGTTTTATGTCAGTTTCGTTAGTACGGGATACGATACCCTTACATACAGGTATACAGATTTACAATGATGTATGTAAATTACACATGTCTATCTCAATGTCGATCGAAGTATGAAAAAGGCTGTATGCTATGTCCACTTCGGAAGTTTTATCGCCCTGATCATGCGATATGTCATTAACTCCAAGTTTCGCTCTGTAGGGTCGAGTATGCTACTTTGTAAATCTGTGGCTGTATAACTAGTGGACTATACGTTGGTATTGTATGATGTATCAAAGCGGCTTTCAGTGACGTGGAATGTGGCTGAAACGCTTGAACGGTCGGCGCTAGGTTGCTGTTCTAGAATCTTAATTGTTACTATTAATGTAATATTTCGTTTTAAATAAAGTGTTTTCATATCATATGGACTGTGTTCAAGCTAAAAATGGATAATAGACCCGATCCACTTGAACATTATGAACTAATACATACACTTTGTATATAAGTCTATATCTAAAAATGTACTGTATCGATCTGATAAAATGGTGATTGTAAAGTTCTGTAATGCTGAAAAATAATGTCTCCACCACAGGTCGAACCTTATGTGCCAAGACTTCCCCAAAACGCATCGATTTGGCGAGTCATCCCAGGGAGATGTGGAGCGGTCGTCGCAAGCCAGTTGTCGATCTACCTAGGTATGTATCAGAGATAGTATATCTATCATATGGGATGTTACCATATATACTTATGTTAAAGAATTTGATTTTAAGAAATCAATACTGTGTTATATCTACACATATTTTCAATATATCGAATATAGAAATAGAAAATGGTTCATAAGTTGTGTCCGAAGTTGAGTAATCTATGACATTCCCTGGCCGGGTGGGCCGCAAATAAAAAAAACCCCCGAAGAACGTCATCGCCCAAATCCCCTGGAGAAACAATTGAAGTAAAATGAAAATAAAAAAATAAATAAATAAAAAAGTTTACAAAACTCGTTCTCTTCTTTTAACTCTCTCTAGTAGCCAATAATAAGTACCCGGCCAAACAACGAAAAATACGTGGAACCAAAGGGGACCACCTACTTTTGATCCTTCCGGCGCCTCGGTTTACACTAGTACATTCCTCAATGCCTGCCAGGACTGGATATCATAAAACCAATAATGCCCGCCATGCGCGTACGACATCCTGGTCGAGTGGCTTCAATTTCACTCAGGGCATCGGTGAATCCTCTGAAAACACCAAAGGTCGCCGCCGACGCGAGTCCAATACCTCCCTCGCCAGCGTCGAAGAACGCTCCTCATCCCACGACTCGCTCGACTCGCCCGTCATCGATGATAACATGTTAAGGAATACCTCGATGGATCTAGGTGGTGGTTGCAAAACACAGCATGTGCGCGGCCGCTCCGTTAGCCATGGCCTGCCACAAATACCGGCCTTGCAGGAGGAGGAACTTCCGACTATGCGGGCGCAAGCGCGCCCCGCGCACGTAACCTGGATGTCGCTGCCGCAGAAGGGTCAATTGGCCCTACTGGGCCTTTGTCGTGTCTTTGACTTCTTGCAGATCGCTTCGCTACAGGCCTACATGTTCTATCAGCTCAAGTCTTTCGACCCCAACCTTCCCGACTCTGATGTTGCGACCCAGGCGGGAATTCTCCAGGGTGCTTTTACTGCTGCTCAGTTTGCGACGGCGATTCCCTGGGGCCGTGTTGCTGATGCTGAGTGGGGTGGTCGGAAGTTCGTTCTGCTTGTTGGTTTGGTTGGCACTGCGGTGTCTTGTTTGGGTGTCGCCTATTCGACGTCGTTCGCGCAGGCCGTGTTCTGGCGCTCGTTTGGTGGCGCTATCAACGGCACCGTTGGTATTATTCGAACGATGATTGCGGAGAATGTCACGGAGAAGAAATATCACTCGCGGGCTTTCTTGATTTTGCCTATTGGCTTCAACATAGCTTCGTTGTTTGGTCCTGGTGAGTACTTTGCTTTAGCAATCCCGTTCGAGATCATGACACAATGCGCTAACTGGTTTCGCAGTGATGGGTGGTATGTTGGCTGATCCCGTCAAGAGCTATCCCCGCCTCTTTGGTCCCAATTCTGCATTCGGAGGTGCGAACGGAGTGCAGTGGCTCGAGACGTACCCTTATGCACTGCCAATGCTTGCGAACTTCTGCTTTCTCTCCTCAACTGCAGCTTTGGTTGCGTATGGACTGGAAGAGACCTTGGCATCTTGCAAGGGCAAGCCTGGCCTGGGTGCATTTGCTAAGAAGCTCTTTGTGCGCGGCGTGAAGACTGTGATCCCCGCTTCATCGTCCTTGTACACAAGGCTTCCGCTCGGCGACTACGCAGAGGATGGGCCTTTACTGGGGCAGCCCGTGGACCGCTCGGAAAGCTACGAGCTCGAAGAGAAGGCGCACCAGCCTGTTCACCTCCAACGTGTGTTGCCTTTCCGAAGAATCTGGACCAAGAACGTGTTGTGCACACTCGGCGCACAGGCTTTCTTCGACTTCCAAATGGGTGCCTTTAACAACCTCTGGTTACTCTTCCTATCTACTCCTCGCTATGACGCAAATGACCCCGCGAGTCCCGCTCAGAGTTTGCCATTCGCCTTCACCGGCGGACTGGGCATGCTGCCGCAGAGCGTTGGTTTCGCAACAGCCATTTTGGGTGTGATTGGCATGGTCCTCCAATTCACTATCTACCCTACCATCAACGGCCGTCTGGGAACAGCCAAGAGTTACCAGTATTTCCTCTCTCTCTTCCCAATCGCATATTTCCTTGCCCCCTATATCTCGCTGGCTCCATCAACGATTCCCCCTCCTGGCCAAGCAAATGGGCCCTGGGTCTGGTTCTGGATCATCATTGTTCTCTTCTTCCAGGTCACTGCCCGAACCTTCACTCTTCCCACCTCTATCATTCTGCTGAATAACTGCTCGCCACACCCATCGGTCCTCGGCACAATTCACGGAATTGGCCAGTCCGTGTCGTCAGCCTTCCGTACCATTGGACCTATATTTTCAGGTGCGTGGTACGGATATGGTCTAAATATTGGCATGGTCGGCTTCGCCTGGTGGTTGATTGCCTTGGTATCCGTCTTTGGCTGCGTTGCAGCTATCTTTGTATATGAAGGTTCTGGACATGAGATTCTGCTTCCTGGAGAGGAAGAAGAGATTTGATACGATATGAGCGTGTCTTTTCTGAGGAGTTGAATTGTACATTGCTTCAACATTTTGCATATAATAAGGCGTCGGTTGGTTGGGGGTCTGGTTGATATTATACCTGCGTCTGTTTTTCCCTTTCTGTTTCTTGGATACCACTTGCTTTGCATCTTTCGTTATATTGCAGCATTTTCCTTTGTCTTTCTGTATATGTTGAAATAGAAAATCCAGACTCCGCTCTGGTCGGTTGATCCTCACATGATCAAATTGAATGAAAGCCAATATACCATATAACCATGTACTATCTTTCCAAACTCGATCATTCCAACGACTTCAGTCTAGTGAAAAAAAAACATCATGTATTTTAATCTTGAAATCATATCTCTTCACAAAGACTCAGCTCTCACAAGCTAGCCCCATATCCCTTGGCATAGCTCGCATCAAAAGTCTCCTTATTGACCGCATATTCGCGAATATAGTCCCTCTCAAGATCATGAGTCCTCCGACCAAGAAGAACAAGACTGTGCAATGGCGCGCCCATCTCAACAGTAGACAATTCCTTCAGCGTACCAGATACAAGCTGTTGATTAGCAGCGCCAACACGCGCCGCACCAACAGCCAAGCTATCCGGTCCATAGACACCCTCCTGCCGTTCCTCCTCAGTCTCTAGCATCTGTGCCGCGCACTGCGCAACAGTCATGTAGCGCGGGGGCTCGAAAATGCGGCGTCCACGCGCCATGTTCTCCAGCGACTGCTCCTTGACCTTAATATCGAGAAGGACTAGTGTATGCAGACCGATCTGCACGTTCTCGCGCACACGGTCGTAGTACGACGACGGCTTCCAGGTCTCAGTGAAGAAAACCATGCTGACTGTTTGACCGAAGTTGTACAGCTGGAGTCCCGTGCAGCCAATTCCGGACATGATGGAGGCGTTCGGGACGACTTTGGTCTCGATTCCAAGTTCACGAGCGCGGAGGACGAGGTCGGTATGTGTTGTTGCGCTGTTGGTGGTGTGGTGTTAGCTATAGATCTTGTAGGGGAGAGTGGCATAGACCGTACCCGAATGGATCTCCAACTACTAGGAACACAATATCGGCTTTGTCGCCGCCGGCGAGGATGTCATCACTGCCGGTCTCGACGAGTTCACGGTCTGCCTCAATGACGGGGCGGCCATAGAACGCTTCCTACTGGTATCATGTTTAATCAGCCCATCTGCGTAGGATATATGTAATGATCCATTGATATGGCATTGAAGACATGGGCTTGGAACTCAACTCACCAGTTTTTCCTTATCGACAAGAAGAATACTCGTGTATGCCTCTAGATAGACTCTCTCGGCCCGCTTCACGATCTCCAAGCCGCGGACTGTGATATCTGTCTCATCAGCGAGACCAAGTCCAACTAGGTGGAGCATCTTGGCTGTAGGGTTTTAGGATATGCAATTGAACAGAATGCAATGTATATCACTGTATAACAGACAGTTCGAAAAAAAAGAAACAGGCGTGCCCCGCGATACCGGCAGAATACTCCGCCACCGCCGGATCAAAGAATATACGGTTATCGCTTATCTCCCCCAGGTCGGGCTGTGCTTCTCCGAACGTCCAGAGCTTCGTCCTCCTTGCGCCATCTTCTCTGACATTGTCTGGAATCAATTCAACACCGCTCACTCTTACTGGTTGGACACCAGTATAAGCCTCATCTCCATAGTCAGAAGACATTTCCCCTGGTAGGGTTACCGCCATCCATCATGACCTCCGATCGAAATCCGAAGTATCGACAGGAGATACAACAGGTGAGTCCCTCCCCGTTCCCTGGTTCATTTTGCTTGGGGGTTTCGGTCTCTTGATCTTTCTGGCTCTCGAACGTTTCAATTTTATCGTCCGATCAGGCCTCTGAGGCCTCTGAACATATTGCGACTGTCGGCTGGCTTTGCGACACAACATACATGCGCGGTTTAAACACATTGTCTTTGGGGACGGCCACAGCCCCCTCGATTCTCCAAGTCCCATGAGAGGAAGTTATTCTGGGAAGCTCGAAGCTGCCTTTCAGGCTAGCGAACATGATGTCCACAGATGGTCCGGCTGGGCTTGCGCCATATCAATTGCTCTGCGAATATACTCATTTGCTGGAGCAGTGTCATCTCATTCTTTTCCTCTTGGATTCTTCATAGCAAGCGTCGATATTGAGTCTAAACACATGTTTTCATGTTGTGTTATGGTTCAGCTAGGGCTGTCAGTCTTGAATTGTGTCGTTGTTGGGCTGCGCACATCAAGACATCGATCCTTTCCGCAACCAGTCCTGCCAATATCGAAGCTTTAATATTGGATTAATGAGGGATGCTGGGTTGAAGACCAAGGACGATGTCAAAGTACCTTGGGTTAGGAGAAATTGTCAAGATGGTGTCTAGCCTTCTCATCTATATTTTGATATTTGTGGGCTTCACAAACCTTCTTATCGATATCGATTTCGTGAGGGCTATCACTCAGCCTATTGGTTTGCCGAGGTGTTTGGATGTCTCGTTCTTCACCTTTACCTTTCTTCGCTATCTGTCACTCTTCGTCTTCTTCTATCCAAGATTTCGAACGCTTCGTTTACTAAGAAAAGCCCCTCGACATCTTCGTCTTTTTGGCGTGTCATTTGCGGTTTCGCTTCCTCTTTCGATCGTCTTGCCGTCTGAACACCGTTGTCAAACCCATCTACAAACGCGTCTCACGCATCCATTGTATTGAACACTATCTGTGTGCTCGTTCATCAATCATGACATTTCCCATCTTGGGCGCCCGATCAATTGTTGAGCTCTGGATGCAGCGTCAGGATGAATTTGCACGAGGCCAGGAAGAACCTATGCTAAGTGATCCTGATGGGACCTTGGCTGATCCTGATATGGCCTTGAGTGATTGTACTATCACCTCCCCTGTCAATACTTCTGGTGCAGCTCCAGCCCCGGGCTTGTATTTTCCTGACGATATTTCTATGCATTCTGTTGCACACGTCTCCGGTGCAAATAAAGATCATTTGTCGGACGATTATAAGTCAGAATTCTTCTCAATGGGAGAGTACTTTCACGAGCATTACACCCAGCTGCATAGTCCTATGGAGAAAGGATTGCCTCACCTTCGGCTTCGCTTGCTTTGTATCCATATCTTCAACTCGTTGAGCTTTCAAACTGACAGTGCCGCAACCAACTCCGAACCAGTTGTCCCGAGCCGGGAAGATCATTTGATGCAGAAAGAAAACATATTTCGAAGCTCATTTACTAACGATCATATTAAGATGATGTTTGTCTCTGGCGAGACAGCAGAGCCCTCTCCTGAGACTACCACTTTGATTGAAGATATTACCCGCCAACAAGTTATTGAAATTGTGGGTACTAGGAATTCTGCCTCGAAAGCTCCTTCATTAACGATTAAATAGCTTACTCGCAGCACCGCATTGGCAACCCGCCGCGGAGTTCGCTCGATCTCTACTGACGACCTAATTTTCCTGATTCGCCACGACAAGGCTAAGGTCTCCCGTCTGCGAACCTTCCTGTCTTGGAAGGACGTCCGCAAGAACGTTAAGGACTCTGACGATAAGGGTGGTGGTGACGCTGCCGACTTCGCTGCCGCCGACGATGCCGCTGGTGTAGTTGCAGGCCCCCAAGACGTGGCCCCCAAGCCCAAGAATAAGCGCGCCAAGGTCGGACTTGCTTGGGATGTCAACAGTTTCTACTCAGTTCAGGTTCCCGAGCGTGAAGATGAAGAGGATGAAGAAGAGGAGGAGCAGAACTACGCGACCCTACAGCGTCTTGCTGCCGCCGACGAACGCACCCGCCACATGACGCGGGAGGAGTATGTTTTCTGGTCTGAGTGTCGCCAGGCTTCCTTCACCTACCGCAAGAGCAAGCGATTCCGCGAGTGGGCAGGCTTCGGCATCGTGACTGAATCCAAGCCAAACGATGATATTGTGGACATCCTCGGATTCCTTACCTTCGAAATTGTCCAAACCCTGACCGAGGAGGCACTCAAAGTCAAGGAGCGCGAAGACAATGAGAAGCACCGTCGCGGAGGCGCCGAAGCTGGCGAGAACCTCAAGAAGCGAAAGCGCGAGACCGGCTTGTTCGACCCCCCGGAGGAGGGGCGCACTCCCATTGAGCCTCGACACGTTCGCGAGGCCTACCGCAAGCTGCAGGCTACTCCCCAAAAGGCTAAAGCTATGCTGTTGCACAATGGCCGTGTTCCTTACCGTTTCCCTCTTGCCTTGGTGAGTCTATATAAACTTTTACTGTATGTCTTATGCTAATAAGGTCACCAGATTTAACTGTTCGCTCACTTCGGCATCAATTCCAAATTGATGTCCCTTCATGAATTACGTGCGTGATAATAGGAGTTTGCGGACGATACCCAATTTTATCTTGTTTCATTTGTGGCGGTGACGGAGCAAAGCTCCTTAGGTGTTGTTTCTGAATTCAACTTTCTTCAAATTAGTGTCTGAATAGTTTAATGTTGTACCTTTACTTGTAAATTCCTGTGCACCTGTATCTTGTCCTTACCTTTGCCTGTCAGGTTAGCTCGACTCGACCACGGCCACGGCTATACCACCGGACCCGGATCGATGTGTCCTCGTAAATGACAAATTCATGGCGTATGACACCAGTAGGTCGATCAATCACTGTCTAGGTCTGCATTGTGCAGCTTTATGTTTAGACACTTGGCCTGATAGTATGTTTTTTCTATGCTACCTGAGGCTAAACTCGGTAGACCAACTGGAAGAGAGTGCTCGAGTGTGGAAACAACGAGTTGATAGATATTTCGCTGCTACATCTGAATCACGCTCATTGACATGTTTAGACCAGCTCACACTCAATCACACTTTCCACCCCCTTTCCACCAGCCCACACTTTGACAATTTTCAAACCGGCCCTTCTCTCAACCAAGTCATACCACGCTGCGCTAGTCCGCTCTTCAGCAGAGAATAAGGTTAGCATTATCATATCGAGTCCTGTAGTCTCCCAATGAGCACCGATATTCGGCACCACGTTCTCGTTGAGCAATAGTCTGCTGTATCCAGGCTTCATGGCCTCTTTCACTCGTTTAAGTATGATTTCACACACGTCGTCCGACCAGTTATGTAGAGTCGAGTGGATATAGTAGGCACGAGCACCTAGATAGTGTAAGTAAAATCGTTTGAAATTGACATAGAGATGGTTAGAACAATAAGAGCTCTGCACTCTTACCTTTGACGGGCTGCTCATCATTGAAGTCATAACCCATTCGGATGATAGCCGGATCTAGTTTCTTGATCTGGTCAATCATCATAGGCAAATCTTGCAGGATCAATTTCCCGGGGGCATTCGGATAGCGACTCTGGAATCTCTCCAAGTCATGGCCCACGTTGCCGCCTATGTCCACCAGGAATGGTGCATCTGGACTAGAATCGGCCCCATCAATGAGCCTCTCCTTCACAGGATAGACACTAGGGTCCATCCAGAGTGGGCGACCCAGGCTGTAACCACCAAGGTAATCATTCAGGTGATCTCCATAGCCCAAGTCCCGCACCCAAGGAAATATGTTCTTGTCAGTACCATAGGCATACATCAGAGACGTGTCCCAAGGATCTGTCGGATTCACCCAGCCCCGCTTATGGGAAAACTCGTGGAATTTCAAGGTACCTGCACCAGTGGCTGCGGTACTAAGTGTGAAACAAGAAGTGTGAGTCGCGTTTTTTACCATATAGGATTTGGGTTAAGGACGAATGAGTACTTACAGACCAAGATACCCATGGCCAATCTGAGGAAGGCTCAGCGCCCTGGTATAGTTTGTGGACTGGTACTCATCTTCGCCGACTTCGATGAGGAGTCCCATAGCACTGATATGTCTCATCAAGCGACCTAGCATATAATTAGCTAGCGCTTAAGGATAGGTTATGTGAAACTCACTGAGAAGTCTTGGATCGACTCCAAGGCTCACGGCTAAATCAGCAACCTTCTGGGGCTTATCGCCATTCTGAGCCATCAAAACCCATAGTCCTGAGTGCACACCAAACGCGATAGCCCCGATTGCACCCATCTGTCATATCACTTATTTATTATGTTCGGTCAATGAGACTATGGAGGACTTACCTGTCCCCAACAGTGGTCAACCATCGTCTCCCGAGGAGTCTCTATCGCTCTAGCTAAAGCTCGGCACTTGACTAACACATCCTTGCGGTCCTCCTCGGTTCCAGTGGCTAGACTGTTAACACCTTTAATCACCTCGTTCAGCAAGTCAGGGATTGCCTCAGCACGGTTTGGGCGCGTGGCGATAAGAAGGTCAACTGGAGACGAAGTAAAATGTGCGTTCTCTGCTGCCATACTGATATGAATAAGGAGATTAAGACTGGAAAACTTGTGGAAGTAAGAATGAATAGGTGTGTATATACTGCGTATACTGCGTATACTGCTGTTCTGATGTGATAAACAATATATCCGGGAAGGAGGTGGGGATGATGGAACATATAAGGTATTTAGCCCGGAGTCATCCTCTTGTCCTTGATTGATCCTTGGCTAGTGCAAGAAGAGTCTATGTGAGCAAGTGTCAGTCCCCCAGAACGTCATCCTAGAGAGCATATGTAGTCATGGACGAACAAGGGAATAATCGACATGTATATGTTATATTGAGAGTAATAATTAATGTAAACCGATGAGTCCGTGCGAAATGTGCTCAATTTAGGGTTCTAGAGTAATATTATCAACCATCACCAGACCACATGTGAAAAAGGTCAAGAAGGGTCAAAGCATCGATGGAGATAGAGGTTTATTTCTCGTGTTCTCGTGTAATAATCAAACCGTCCATGCTGAGATGTAGTCTCAATTCTAGATATTCCGGGGCTTCTGAAATTAAAATCTTACTTACCCAGAGACTTGACTTGGGTAGTGATACTAAGCCTTGATTATTGGATCACGCCAAGCTTTCAATTTTCGATGTACTTAGTGCCTTAGTACTATCCTAACATATGAGAATGATTGCTGACATTTTGTAGATGGATAAAGCTCTTTCCAGGACTCGCTAAACATGTAATACATGTAACCCTGGGGGCCTTTTATCTTGCAAAAGGTATCGCGGTGGTAGGGCTTCAAAGGAATGTCGTTTCCCACTCTGAACGGTAAGTCGGGATTACAGATGAAATGTCTCAAAGGCAAACGAAGCAATTTCATCTTGGACTGCAGGGTTCAGTACTTGGCTGGCTTTCTGGGAAGAATACCTCCGGACCAACATGATTGGGCCGGCTTTTGACTGTGTATTGGTACAAAAGTCGAGACTTTTGCTATTCTGTGTTTCTTTATGCACATTTCCAGCCACTAGGTTGGGATCAGCTGTGCTCCAACGTCTGGTTGGATGCCGGAGTGGCAATTGTTCATCTTGGTTGGGAATGTGCGAAGCAGATGGTGTACCAGAGTTTCCGGGCTTCCCAGATGCATCGATGGAAGTGAACAGTGCGACGTCAACGTCGTCTTGGGGATCGACGTCGATTTGTTCACTGTACCCTCGGGGAGAAGAGAGCAAGATGTCCACGGGTTCAGCGCAGGGTCTTTCTCCTTTTAGGGACACTCCCATTGCAGACCATCTTCGTTTTGCGGATTATCGATAGAACTTGAAGCTAACAGAGCCTCTCGCTGTTCTGGAGTAGCGAGCTTAAGGCATTGAATCAAGGATAGCAAGGAAGATCTTTCGCGCTGGTGCTCTCTTAGTTGAGCTAACGTCAGCCTGCTTGCATTTTAAGATCATTGGAATGCATAGTTACGGCAGGTGTACCTTTTTCTGGGTACCTCCAGGTGATATGCACAGTCCCTGTTCCGGCTGCTACACGTTGCATATTTTGTGCTTTTGCATGTCTTGCTATGCCCCCCCACCTCCTTCCCACACCCAGGAAGCTATTTTCCTATAGTCGGGAGTACTAGATCCAAGGATGATGATCTTCTCCACACTTCCCGGTGACCAATGGAGGGTCCAATAAACGGAGATTATAGGAATTGGTGGGGAGATATTCGGTCCTTGGTTAAGTTAGATTAAGCGTAGATCTTCCTAACCTCTTTTTATTTTCCCGCATTCATCATAGGTCGTATATCTGAGAGCTACCATTGGCTCTGAGTCTTTATTTCTATTCAACTCAACTTTGAGCCAGGCCGCTCTATTCACAAATTACCTAAGGAGAAGTGGGAGGAGCGCACTGCAACCGGTCGAAACATGATATGTACAATTTTTCTTTTCCATGATAAGCCTACGAGCTAGTAGGAAAGATTGTGAAGATACAATATGCTGTATTGTAGGGGGTTGTTGAACTATGTAGAAAGATAGGAAGAAAGGAATAGCTAGACTACTACTATACAGGGTCATGTATAACCAATAGAGATTCCAACACCGATGACTTTCCAATTTATACCTTTTTTTTAACGCAGTCTGTGCTAGTATACTTCCATTTAAGACAACATATAATACACCTCAATAGAGTAAAAGCATGGGGCAGGGTGTCTGCAACAAAGAGAACCACCCGCATAAATGCAAAGATGAGGTTGGAATGATGGACTTTCCCAATTCTTCAATTCGGGGGATGGACTACTCACACTCCACGCCGTACTCCCTACGCCCTACTTACAATAGTAACAGCATATGCATACAACGCCCTCTGTCATCTATTCTAGTACGTACTAAGCCGGGGAATACTATTCCGGTGGCCGTAAGTCCCTTGGTTTACATGCACAATTGGTTTTACTCAGATTTCCTATAGTCAATCATAACTTCGACCAGATTCGTCAGTCCATACCTACGCCTACTCTCGTCGGTCCGTCTTTTAAGTGGCTGCCCAGCTCCATAAGATTTGCCTTATAGTCGTCTATAATACTGCATCTCTTGAAGCTAGCGGCGTACCCATATGCTATAGAATCAGCACCTAGCCATTTGCTATCGCCCCGTATATCTCATTCCAGTTAATTATTTGACTAATATTACGAGAGTTAGTTTCATATGAATTGAGCAGAACAGGGCAGGTGACGTATATCCACACCATAGCATAGAAGACCGATACTATAGGCAGCCCGCATATCCAAACCCTGATTTGTAGCATCCCTCAAGGACTTAGCCTTTGTGCAATACATAGACTGGGATCTCGGAAAGTGCTGGAGTGCTTCCGGTTATACACAGATGACGAAGTGTAACTCATGAGACCTTGAGCTCGTATTTCGAAGGCGTTGTTTAGACAAGATTTGCAGAATTGCTCTTTTTTGGCCACCTACATCTCCTAGTCTGCTTCTTCTTTGCCTCCTCTTGTTTAGACCTGTGGGAATGGGAGTATAGATTGGTCACGAGTGATAGTCATGTATGCTGCACCACCCACCCAGTATTGCCACTCTCACTATCACGAGCAGAACAAGCCTCTGCTGGCTAGCCTTCGTAGATAAATCTCACGTATATAAAGGCCTTGGTGATGTAGCCCATTGCTGTGCTTCACAATCATTCAGTGATTAGCATAGCATCAGAAAAAGAGGAATCATTATCGTTCACCTTGCCAAACAATGTCACTAGCAGAGCAGAATGACAGTACTGATGTCGAATTCACAGACATTGGAACGGTGACACAGGCAGATCTGGAAAAGATCTGGGCATGGAACAAGGTGTATCCAGAACCAATTGAGCGATGCGTCCACGAGATATTTGAAGCAAAAGCTCAAGACCAGCCAGATGAATTTGCTATCTGCGCCTGGGATGGAGACTTGCTGTACGGTGAACTGGATCAACTCGCTACCAAATTAGCAAACCGGCTCATTGAATTGGGAATTGGACCCGGTTCACTAGTACCTCTCTGTTTTGAGAAATCGATGTGGACGACAGTTGCCATTCTTGGTGTGCTTAAGACTGGTGGAGGATTTGTGATGCTTGACGCCTCGCTCCCAGAATCCCATCTCTTTCTCATTGTCCAACAAGTAAAAGCAGACCTCATTTTATCTTCCGTCTCGAATCAGACCCTCAGCTCGCGATTAACTCGAAATGTGATTCCTATCAATCAAGGATTTTTCATCAACCTGGATGTTCAAACAGATCAGCGCCTTCCCCCAGGCTGCCCGCTCTCGGTCATGTGCTTGACTTTTACGTCAGGCAGTACAGGCACTCCGAAAGGGTCTATCTTGACCCATTGCAATTACGCATCGGCTCTCTACCATCAGGCCCAACATCTCGGATTAACGAAAGAATCGAGACTCTATGACTTTTGCTCATATAGCTTCGATGGATCAATTGGCCAAGCCTTTACAGCTCTCTCCGCGGGAGCTTGCTTATGTGTACCAATGGAGCAAGATCGGATGAACAGATTGGCTCAGAGCATAACATCTCTTCACGCCAACGTTATTACCCTTACACCCTCCGTTGGCCGACTGCTGAACCCTCAGGATACCCCTACTCTACGGGTAGTTATTTTTATTGGTGAACCTCTATGCCTTAGAGATATAAACCGTTGGTGGGGGAAAGTGCGAGTTATGAACATGTATGGGCCATCGGAGTGTACTCCCTACAGCGTCATCAATAGCCACGCTTCTTCTCCACAAGAAGCCACCCGAATAGGCATTGGTGCTGGCCAGGTGACGTGGGTCGTCAATCCATATAATCACGATCACTTGCTTCCGCTTGGTGCCACCGGCGAACTACTTTTGGAAGGGCCACTTGTGGGCAATGGGTATTTGAATGAGCCGGAGAGGACAGCAATGGCATTTATCCACGGCCCACTATGGCTACAACGAGGAACTTCAGAACATCCAGGACGATGCGGACAACGCCTCTACAAAACAGGAGATCTTGTTCATTACAATGAGGATGGAAGCTTGACGTATGTCGGACGCAAAGATACCCAGATTAAAATTCACGGACAGAAAGTCGAGCTGGGAGGAATTGAGCACTGTTTACAAAAACATATGACAGAGGAAACGCAAGTCGTTGTGGATGTCATTATGCCTAAAGGGGAGGACCCAAGTCCATTGTTGGCAGCGTTCATCCAAATCCGCCGGATTTCAGCAGACCTCAAATCGCCGGAACCCACCTGTATCGCGGAGATACATCATATTTCTACCGATATCGAAGACAAGCTGATCCGAAGCTTGCCACGCTATATGGTGCCCACTGTATTCTTCTCTGTGAGGGAAATGCCGTTGATGGTGACAGGGAAACTGGACCGGAGAAGACTACGCGAGATTGGTACTTTGTGTTTTCATAAATTCATGGAAAGGCAAAAGCAAATGGTAAAGCAAAAGCCATCCTCACATATCGGATTGGAGTTACAAAAGATACTGGGCAGGGTTCTGGCCATTGACCCTGCGCTAGTGGGACTTGAGGATAGTTTCTTTCGGTTGGGGGGAGACTCGACCGCGGCTATGCGAGTCGTCTCCGAAGCTCAAAAAGCTAACATTGAGCTCACGGTCTCAGACATTTTCCAGCATCCTAAATTTGGCAGCCTAATCAGCCGGTGCCGTCATATAACAGAGAAGGCCCCGGAAAACATTCTGCCTTTTGCTCTTCTGAGAGACAGCTTCAACAAGAACTTGCTTCTCCAAGAAATTACAGCTCAGTATCAACTGGATCCTAGTACTATAGAAGACGCATACCCCTGCACTGCCTTGCAAGAAGGTCTGCTGTCCCTGTCCTTAAAGGACCCAAGGGAATACATGATTCAACGCACTCTGGAATTACATTCGACCATCCAAACAAGAGATTTTTGTCGAGCATGGGACGAGATGTCTCGGAATACGGCAATCCTGCGTACAAGGATTGTGCAGTGCAACAACCTGGGTCCCTTGCAGTTAGTATTGAACGAAGAAGTCCAATGGACTCATACCATAGGATTGAATGAGTATCTTGAAGAGGACAAAAAAAGGCCAATGGAGCTCGGAATGCCTCTTGCACGCTATACCATGGTCACAGATAACACCGGCTTTCGTCGATGGTTCGTGTGGACGCTTCACCACGCGCTGTACGATGGCTTTTCACTGCCGCTCATGATAGATATGGCTAATCAGAGGTACTGTGGTATCTTGACAAAGCCACCGAAGCTCGAGTTCAAAGCCTTTGTCAAGTATATTGAGGAACAAAACAGCGACAAGGTAGCTAGCTACTGGCGCAACGCTCTTGTGAACTGTGACTGTACGCCATTTCCTGCACTTCCGTCGTCTGTACGAAGGCCAATAGCAGACAGTGACATAACTCATCCAATACCATGGCTCAACACACGACCACGAGACTTTACAATAACAACGCTTGTTCGTGCTGCCTGGGCTCTGCTTGCCAGCTGTATCACAAACTCAGACAGTGTCGTGTTTGGTATCACTACATTAGGACGCAGTGCACCTATTAGCGGTATCAACGAGATTGTAGGCCCAACAATTGCAACAGTTCCATTCCACGTCAATATATTACGGTCTCAGAAGGCGTTGGACTACTTAGCGGCTGTGCAGCAACAAGCAACGGACATGATTCCTTTCGAGCAGTTCGGCTTACATCGAATTGCTAAGACTTGCCCTGAGGCTCAGCAGGCATGCATGTTCCAGACACTTCTTATTGTCCAGCCTGAAGCAGATACTGGATTTGACAGTACGCTTGGGGTGTGGGAAGAGAGCTATGAACCGGAGTGGCTCAATACATTCGCACTGGCGCTTGAAGTGCAAACTGGCATGAAGAGGGTTAATGCTAGATTTGACTCAAACGTGATCAAGCCATGGTTTGTGCAGACGTTGTTAGAGGGGCTGGCCTCTGTGATGAAGCAGCTTGACACAGCAGGATTCCAGCAGAGTATAGCAGATATCGAGTTGGTTACACCCCAGGGTTTGGAGCAAATATGGGATTGGAATCATTCCGTCCCATCGCCAGTGAAACAATATATCCATCACTTGATTCAGGAGCAGATGAAGAATCAGCCAACGGCAACGGCTATATGTGCTTGGGATGGAGAGTTCACATACGGCGAGCTAGACCGACTTTCCACGACGGTAGCGGCCCAGCTTGTCAAATTTGGAATTGGTCCACACCTACTAGGTCCGGACATCCTGGTGCCACTATGCTTTGAGAAGTCCAGGTGGACGATAGTATCCATGCTTGGTGTTCTGAAGTCGGGCGCAGGATTTGTGCTACTCGATCCTTTCCTCCCTGAACCCCGACTACAATCGATACTCCAAAAGGTGGGCTCGAAGTTATTATTATCATCCCAAGCCAACATGAGTTTAAGCCTCCGGCTGTCAGAGATGGTAGTTCAGATTGGCCCAGACCTATCGCAGATCTCAAAAAATGCCTCGATTCATGTCACCAGCCCCACACTGCTACAACCATCCCCGAGGATAATGTATGCAGTTTTCACCTCTGGTAGCACTGGATCGCCTAAAGGTGTGTTGATATCGCATGAAAACTTCTGCTCTGCTGTACACTATCAGCTAGGGCTTGTGGAATTTACCAGAGAGTCCAGGGTCTTGGATTTCGCATCATATGCCTTTGATGCCGCGGTCCACAATGCCATAGCCACCCTCGTTGCAGGGGGGTGTCTTTGTATTCCCTCTGAAAAAGACCGCCGTAGCGATATTGGCAACATAATGGCCACCATGCGGCCTACAATTGTCAACCTGACTCCAACAGTAGCACGTCTGCTAGATCCGGGCACGGTGCACGACCTTAAGACGTTGATTTTACTTGGAGAGCCAGTCACAACCAGAGATGTTGAGCGATGGCAGTTGCAAAAGATCCACCTCATCAACACCTACGGCCCCGCTGAATGTACACCAATTAGCACGATTAACGCCTATAACTCCAGCACAGAGGAGACCATTCGGATAGGCAAAGGTGTGGGTTTGGTAACATGGATCGTGAATTCAGAGGACCACAATCGCTTGTTACCACCAGGATGCACCGGTGAACTACTGCTTGAAGGGCCGCTTGTTGGCAACGGCTATATGCGGGACCCAGGAAAGACCGCTGAGGCGTTCATTGAAGATCCTGAGTGGCTGCTGAAGGGTTCACATGCCCAACAGGGGCGCCGCGGCCGCCTTTACAAGACTGGTGACTTGGTGCAATACAATGACGATGGAAGTCTGACGTTCATGGGCCGCAAAGATAGCCAAGTCAAGATCAGAGGACAGCGCTTCGAGCCTGGAGAGGTTGAACACCATATTCTGGATTGTTTGCCAGAAAAGTCTCAAGTTGTGGCCGAAGTTGTTGTGCCTGAGGGCGAGACTGATTCTAGACCCGTGTTGGTGGCCTTCATCCAGTTGAGTAGCAATGGCATTAATGTCAACGAAAACTCCACTTTTACGACCAACAGATACCCCATGGCCGCTGAGATCAAGAAGAAGCTGACACGTCATCTGCCGAGCTATATGGTGCCGGCAGTATACTTTTCTCTGTTGGATCTGCCACTAACTGCGACGGGAAAGACGAACCGGAGCCGACTTCGTGAGATTGGTCGGGAACTGCTTTTGATTGAGGGAGAACAAGCCTACGATGCGTCTCAAAGACTTCTTGAGAATGGGCCCCCACGCGGGAGATCAATATTGGAGACTGAGCAGCCAGCGTACGCACTAGCTCAGAAAATACATTCCATGCGTCCCTCTTGGATGCAAGAGAATCTGCTTTTCAGAGAAGACGGGCTACAACACCTACACCCTGAATTGAGCGATATACTTTTGCACTCGTCTGGCCTAGACTCGGTGAACATGATGGAACTCATGTCATACATCTCGCGGAATTTCCATATTCAAGTTGGAATGCAGCTTTTGATGGACAAGGCAACCAGTGTCAGAAGTTTGGCTCAACATATAGCCGACTCCCAGGAGTGTGGTGCTAATACTTACCCGGCTCAACACTCTTTCAGTCATGCTTTGATCAAAGTCGATCTCATGGCTGAGATCAGCCACCATGACTGTAAGGTTTTGGGTGCCCAACAGAGGTCTGCAGGCCATAACAACATAGCTAGCAATGATCTACTGGTGGGCAGAGATACTACGTCTTTTACCGTACTCCTGACCGGCGCCAGCGGTTTTGTCGGTACTCAAATCCTACGCCAGCTCTTTGAACATCACCATGTTGGTCGAGTTATTTGTCTTGTCCGTGGCGATACAGATGATGCCGCCCGACAGCGCACCATTAATGCAGCTGTGAAAGCGCTCTGGTGGACAAGTCATCACGCGAAGAAGCTAGAAGTCTGGCGGGGCGACCTCTCACTACCAAATTTGGGACTTGATCCAACACGCTGGGCTTATCTCGCCAGTGGCCAAGCGGTCAATGTAATCATTCACAGCGGCGCAACGGTGCACTGGACAAAAAGCTACGAAGCCCTACAGGCCGCCAATGTTGGCTCCACCATAGAACTGTTCCTCCTCGCCGTCGGTCTCCCCTCCATGAGGTTCCTCTATGTCACTGGTGGTCGGCCTTGGGACTCTCACGAAGAGCCGGATGTTGCCAATGAGCTCTCAGTCGCCGATGCCATCGCGTATAGCCAGACTAAGTTTGTTGCTGAAGCCGTGATCAAGCGCGCGATACGGCGTAGTCCATCCGAAACAAATCGGGTTGCTATTTTAAACCCAGGATGGGTCATTGGAACACCAACTGAAGGGTTTTCTAGCCCCGATGACTATATCTGGCGGCTGGCTGCGACGTGCATCAAAATAGGGGCATACAATGCCGGCGAGGTGGACGGATGGCTTTCTTTATCTGACGCCGCAACTACAGCGACAGCGATTATCGACTTGGCACTGGGAAAAAAGACAGAGAGGATGGATGAGAGACGACCCATGGATGGCATGACATGGAGGGAGTTCTGGACAATTATCGGGGGCCTAGGCTACAAGCTCGAGCCTAAGGGTAGGGAAGAGTGGTTGACTCTTGTCCGTGCCGACATCAAAGCTACAAGGGAGAAGCATCCCATGTGGCCACTTGCACACATGATTACAGGGTTGCAGAACGATGAGCGAATGGTGGGTAGTTCGCGGCAGAAGCGTGGCGATACACCGTTGCGATTAAGAGTTGCTGTAAGAAGGAGTGGCGAGTTTCTTGTCAAAGTGGGTTTTCTACCGGCCCCTTCAGATCAGATCTAAGAGGCGATATAGCCTGTATATAATGCACCAATTTGTAGGCAAGGATATGAAGCAAGAAAATCATTTAATGAGGGAGGTATTTAACATCCAAATTCATTTGTTTTTATTTCCACTGAAAGCGTTATACTCCTTAAAAAGAGCGGGTGCTCTTCTTTCCGTTTTCTTCAATACACTTATTCCCGATGTGTTCGGCGCCCTGAAGAGACTTGTTAGCATATCTGATACATATCCAAGAGATCAAAGGGCAAGAGCAGGAAAGCATACACTCGGCCAATTCCTGCAGACTCAGCTCTCGAATACCGTTGATATGAGGAACATTCCCCTGCGCAGCACCCTTCACAGTTTCATAGGCACGGCCAAGCAGGCCCTTGTGCGCGACAACATGCGTGGCTAACTTGGCCTCAAGCTTGATAACGCCAATTCGGGGGTCCGAAGGCCCACCATCGTGCACACCATCGCCCATATCGCCCAGCCATGCCTTAAGTGCAGGTGAGTAGTACTTCTTCACGATGGCGGGATCACCAATCACTGATGCAGTGCCTGAGATGGAGGCCCAGGCTCCGCTGATGGGTTCGAGGAAGGACATGTTTGTCTCTTTAGGGTGCATGGTAAGATCCATTGTTTTGCCGGAGAAAAGGTTTGTGTGGAAGATAAGGTCGACACCGCCGTTCTCCTATTTGGCGTAATGGATTAGCAAGTTGTTCCTTTATTGTAGCTCTGCTCATACTGTCGCGGCTAATGCCATGCATCGCGAGGCCAGGTAGTCACCCTCTGACTGCTTGGTTGTCAACATTCCGAATTTGACTTGATTGATAAATTGAACCAGCTCTTCGATCTTCTGAGGGACAGGCGGGTCTTCGAAGTTCTGGGTTTTGTAGGGATCCACGGGGTGATTGCCCGTCGTGGTGTTGATAGTGGCATCTGTAGTAGACATTTTTGTTTAATGTTTTAAATAATAGGTGGATAAGGGAAAAGATTCATAGAGGGATAAATTATATGAGAACTATAGAAAGATATAGGAACTATATAGGAACTATGTATACAGGGTCGTCAATGTGACGTCACCGATGGGATCCGGATTAGGGCTAAAGAAGGCGTCAAATTCAAGTTCACTGCATCACAGCACCCGGAAAGCTTGTAATCTGGTGAAGATCAGATCTCCACAGCTCTAACTCCGTGAGAATGATCTCGACAGGGGTGCATTTCCGTCTGTCCATTTGGATTCTCTGCATCGAATATTCTGCGTACCTCCATGACATCATCATGCCTATGCAAAATGTCTCTTGAAAACGCCGTTGGGTACAGTGTAACAAGAAGAACTTTTTGTGCGTGGGAGTGTTAATTCGAACTCTTGAGTCATTTCTGATGGCGATGAGCTCCTCGTTCATGCATCAGGACATGACAGTTAAACTCCATGGGTAACCGCACCGAGTGAGATATGTCAGTATGGGTCAATTGACTTTCAAGCTTAGCCAACCTAGCATAAGACAAGGGTGAAATCTCGAGTCATAGCTCAATGAATGGTTGTACAGTGCCCTCTCAATCTACCATCGAGGTACCAAGTTCTAGCGAATGCAATCAGCAAGGTCTTGAAACCACACGCAAGCTAACACAGAACAATATCTCACCTCTGGGCAAAATACCACAACAAGTTCAGTAGAACAGCCATAATGCCAATTACAAAAGCTATACAACACGATGTTAACCAATGTCTCTACCAGATAAGAAAAATATAGAACCAAAAGAGGGAACGAACCTTCATGCCCCCATCTCTCCATGATCTTGGCAGCTCTCCTTTTCCCCTGTATCCTCATTTCAAACCAACCGGGCACTAAATCCGTCCGGCAAGTCTGGCCCTTAACAAGCAGACAGCCACCCTTAACCCGCCGACACTCAAGATGCCACCGACGGCGCTCCATAATGCCGCAGACTCGTCCTTTGCAAAAGGATTCATCCGTACTGAACGAACACTTCTCCATGGGGCATTCAAGTTTATGCTCAAAACGGTCGATGAGCCAGTCGACCTTTAGACGCACGCCCGTGAAAACTACCGAGTAAAAGTGGCGGCTGCTGTGTTTTAGAGCCAGGGCATCCGGGTAGGCAAGGTAGGTGCTTATTTGGAGGTGGAGTTCCGAGGGGAGGGTCATTAGATTGGCGCTAGTGGATTGAGAACTTGAGGGGTGTTGGGATGGCTCCATGTTTCTTTGGATTTGTTTTCTGAGGCTGTTGCTTCTAGTTCAACTTTGAACATTTGACGTGAGGGTGTTGTTCATCTTATACAAGAGCGGGTCAAAAACTGTTGCCTGAAATCGCAGCCACTGACATTAATTTCTAGTTGGGGGCTAATTATCCGATGTAATAATCAACTGCTTAATTAATTCAAAAGCAGCTGCCTATTTTCAGCGTCCGAGAAGCTATGTATGAAGCTATGTAGAAAGCTATGTATAATTGAAGGCGCGTGGTGAGGGAATCAGTGATGCTGACGTAATCTTCAATAGCAGCCTCAAGTCGACCTTAACTTGAAGAAGCTTCAACTTCTAAAGATCGCCACTCACCTCCCGCTACATCTACCCAAAACAAATTCTCCACATCAACCACAAATATGTCAGGAACAAACGCCTACGGCACCCCGGTGTCGGACACGGCCTTCCGCAAAACCTGGGACCGTGAAGAATACGCCAAAAAAGCGGCCGACGCTGAAGCAAAGCGCAAAGCTGAAGGCAAAGCCCGCTACGAAGCAAAGCTACTGGGCAAGAAATACCATGCACCAGTCGACTACAGCATGCTCGAGGAAACCACAGCCCGCACTCAGCGTCTGGACGTCGCGTCCATGGTGGGAAAGACGATGATTGTGCCCGCTGGCTCGGGGATGGGCAAGCGTGGCCGCGGCGCCGGCTTTTACTGCAAGGACTGTGATCTTACATACAAGGATAACTTGCAGCTTGTGGAGCACTTGAACAGCAAACAACATTTGATTGCGACCGGGCAGAGTGGAGAGGTGAAGAGGGCGAATGTTGAGGACGTGCGCTTGCGGTTGAGGATGCTTTCGCATCGGAAGCGACAGAGGGATGAGGAAGAGCGCAAGGCTTGGCAGCTTGATTTAGGGCTACGGCTTAAGGAGCGGGAAGAGCTGGATGCAAAGGAGAGGGAGGAGAAGAGACGCAAGCGCAATGAGAAGAGGGAGAGGGACAAGGTTAAGAAGGAGGACGATAGCTGGGAGGGCCGGTTGGGAATCATTTCTTGAGTGTTGTTCCCCCGGGGCGCGTTTTGTTATTGATACCCATGGTGTTTTGGCGTATTTTCCAGGCTTTCTTTTTTACCAGTCATGTTCTTCATGTGCAATAATGGCACTTCCAAAATTCAAATTGTGAGCTAAAAGATTAACAAGGGTTCTCCAACACCTGGCATAACGCCTAACATGCAAATCATATCATCCATCCGCAAACATAGCGTGACTGTTGGTTCAGTCGATGCATTCGATAGCTTCGAGTCGCTGCATTGCTCGTCCACCTTCCTTCTCAAATTGGCTGACAAGTCGCTCGCATTCTCTCCTCAGTCGTTCTTCACCATTCTTTGCGTTCCACGCGATCCATTCTTGGACCGTCATCTTCTTCTCTGGGCTAGTCAAGCCGGCTTTCACGCCTCTGAAAAGTCCAGATAAATCTGCGTTTTCCTTGTCGCTAGCCTCTCCAAACAGCACTTCATCGATATCCACCGGTGTCCATGGATGACCTGAAGGTCCGAATCCACCATTGGCGTTGCGCTTGGATGGTGATGGGGTACTGACTGCTAGAGGCGCTCGGAACTCGGGATGCTTGGGCGTTGATTGAACGGGCGGACGGGATGCTGAGGGCCGCGAGGATGGAGGCTGGTTTTCGGCATCTGATGACTGGGGTGATAGTGAGGGGGTGTTTTGATGAGCCGGTGGAAGTGGTGAAACTGCCCGGTTAGAGCGTTTTGAGTTCTGCCGAGAACCATGCACCTCATGAGGGGAGACCTGGCTTTGGACTAGGGTCTCTGCAAGGTGCTCTTCATGGGGCATATCGCTATACCGTTTAACTGTCTTTGGCGGCAGACTGGGCGTCTTCCGATGAGATTGCGGCTCGGGAGAAATTTCTTGTGGAGGGGAAGAAGGCTCGTGGGAAGGGTTCACAATCTCAAGCTGGTCAGGCAAATCATCTGTAGTCTCGAATTCATCATAGTGTTCCTCGACCGACGGTTCGGTACGATGTTCTTCGACTGGGGGTTCAATTACAGGAGCCTGCTCTGCCTTTTTCTCGGATTTCTTGGACTTTTTCTCTTTGGTTGATGTAGCATCCTTCTTGGAAATCTTCTTAGATTCAGCCTTGGCCATCGGTTCTTCGGGCTCCAGTGCATGTTCCGGCTCCTTGCTGGCAATCTCGACGGAGATAAAGCAGTCATGGCGCTCAGAATCATCCCGAACATCAGCAGCCCTCACCCCTAAAGATTCTCGAGGCTCGGGTGACTGTGCCTTTATCGTCTCTTCCGTCTTGGTCTTCTTTGTCCCCTTTTTCTTGGATACTTTTGCCGGCTTGGCCTTAGCGGCTGGCGGCTCAGATGCTCCCGGTTCATCATCAACCGGTCCCGCGTGAGGATCTGAACGGTCCTCGTGATTACTCACATCTTCTACTTGATCAGGTATGGTCGTTTCGTGGCTCTTAGGCACAGATTTGGACTTTTTGCTTGATTTTGTCTTTTTCGATGTCCGTGGCTCTGCCTCCATCTCAGGCTCAGGTTCGGCAGGTTTAGGGACATCTGCTTCGAGACCTGCTTCAATCTCCGCTTCGATTTCTGAGCCACGAGGGGCTCGCGCTTTTAACAGGGCTTTTGACGCAACAGGCACATCGGAGATCTTGCGGGCCTTAGGCGCTCTCTTTTTCGTGAGCTTGCGACCCCTATTGGCTTCTTCTTCCGAAGCAACATCATCCACTGGTTCTGCATCCGCCATTGCAGAGTCACTGTGTTCGTAATTGTAGTTGCGCGAAATGCTGCTGCTCCGCGTTCTTGTAGCGCGTCTCTTCGCTGGGGGCTCTGCTGGTGGCTGCGATGGCTCTCTTTCCTGCATGGCAACTGGCTTTAGTTCATCCTTGATATCCTCGCTGGCTCTCTTCTTTCCTCTGCCTGCACGTTTGGGTTTGATAGGCTCCGGTTGAGTGACTTCTTCAATGTCGGCCTCAACTTGGCTTTCCACTTCTGCTGATTCTTCCTTCTTAGTTTTGGTCCCCTTTGATTTGCTCTTGGGTGCCTTCTTTGTAGACTTGGATTTTGTGGTGGCTTGGGACATGATGCTCTGGTCCATTGAGTCATCTATTTCCATATCGGGCGCTTCGGACGTAACTAGGTCAACAGATTGGGTTGAAAGCCGGGAGGAAGCCTTGGAAACCCGAGATTTCTTGGCACGAGTGGATTTACTCTTCTTTCCAGGCGGCTGGGCAAAGACAAAGAATGAACAATCGGAGGAGCGGCGATAGTGCTCGTCACTGGAGGGAGTTAGCAACCGTCGAACCGGGAAAGAGCGATGAAGACTCACAATGGGTCGTCCTTGGGCTCCCAGCCATCCAAAGATAACTTGCAATAGACACAGCTGGCTAGGTCATTGCTCTCGTCTGTAGGGCAGAAATACCATCCGCCTTCAACCATCTGTCGCCCTTGTGAGCCAAAATAAAATGAATACGGTTAAGTCACGGCTTACCTTCTCTGACTGGCATACCCAGCCCTTTTTCCCATCATGAGGCCATGCCGTACCAAATGTTGCCAGTCTTGCTTGTGTAATCCGCTCGCCCGTAGGGTCTTCAATCGAGGCGGGGTTGGAGCTGCTCTGTTGGAGGTCCATCATGATGGCCCATCCACAGTCAGGTGCATGCTTAAGATGTTCCGTTATGGGGTTATCGTCCTCTTCCCAGCCGTCTAGTGCCCGGTGGCACTCGAAACATGTTGTGTTATCGGGATTTGTCTCGTATGGTTTGTAGTAGAATCCAGCGTGTGCCAACTAGAATCCCGCGAAGTCAATACCTTGAAATGGGCACGTGTAATGTCCCCGAAGAATGACATACCTCAGCTGGTGAAGGGCGCTGATGCGGCCATGTAATCGCTTTGGGCGTTTTTGTGCCGGAAGATCTTCGTTTCTCTGGCTTCAGCACTATATCAAAGCTGGCTAGGCGGGCCGCAAAGGTATCCATTTCAGAGCCCATGGCGAGGTATCAGGGCAATCAAAAACAATCGGTGCCAGTGCCCTACATGTAATTAGACCTTTTGTGGAGGAAGTAGGCGAAAATTGTCGAGAGAGTCGTTGTTGTTGATCCTCCGCGTCTGTTTACTTTTGGTTGTTATGCATCTTCGACACGCGTCCACGTGACCATTACTCAGCACATGAATTATCAAGCGGAGGAGGACGGGGAGTACGTCAGAGCCGGGAATGTTGACGGAGCACCCAAATTAACTTCACTTCAATTCATTCATTTGCTTTCTATGCGGGCTCTTTGACTTGGCTCAATCACTGCGCTACGCGCCCCGATTCCTTTTGTCCCAACTCCAATCATGCCGGGAGTAACAGTATGTCAGATCCCTCACTGTACCCGATGATTGCGCTACAACTTACCTACTAGATGTTAGCTTCCCGAGGAGCTAACCCCAGCTCTCTCTGGCACTCTCGCACCCTTCTCTCATCCCTGTGTATTATTCCTTCTTCGGCTCGTTTTCTGTCATTCAATTGTCATCGGATTACTCCCTACAATGGCCGACTCTCAGCAAATAACAGCACTTCGACATCGCATCTGCTATGCAAGGTTGCCACCAACAGGTCATCCTCCTCCTCGTTCTCAACGTCTTTATCTTCACGGTTACCCGACAGCTGGGAGGACAATCCGAACTTGTCAATTACCAATTTCTCGGAACTTCCCTCTAAGGACTTCGGAGTCAACCAGCACATGATTATAAACCAAGATTTCAAGGAGGCATTGCGAATGATCCTTTGGCAGTTCAAAGCACCAATTCGATACGCATTTGCCTATGGGTCCGGTGTCTTTCCGCAAAATGGCAGTGGAGCTCCGTCCAGCTCACTGCACCCCTCGGCACCCACAGCCATCCAAAATATGCAAAAGGGGTCCGGGAAGATGATTGACTTTATTTTCGGAGTGTCATACTCCCAGCATTGGCATGATATCAATTTACACCAACATCGTGATCATTATTCTGGGTTGGGCTCCCTGGGTTCGTACACGGTCTCCCAAGTACAGGACCGTTTCGGCGCGGGTGTCTACTTCCATCCTTATATCACTGTGAACGGGACAATGATAAAATACGGTGTGGTGAACCTGGATACGTTATGTCGAGACCTCACCCAGTGGGACACCATGTATCTCGCAGGTCGTTTGCAAAAACCCGTCAAGATCTTGCGGGACCACCCAAAGGTGCGGTTGGGTAACCAGATCAACTTGTTATCTGCTTTACGAGTGGCACTGCTATTGCTGCCAGAAAGATTTAGTGAGTTCGAATTATATAGCACAATCGCAGGCATGAGCTATATGGGAGATCTACGCATGGCCCTCCCAGCTGAGGACCCCGGCAAGGTGCGAAATATTGTTTCTGGACAAATGGCGCACTTCCGCCGCCTCTACGCACCGCTCATCGGAAATTTGCCCAATGTGACTTTCCAAGACCCCCGCTGCAGCCACGAGGATTGGATTGATGACCCGAACGCCATCTTAGCCATGGCACAAGATATGGATCCGGTCATGCGGGGTAACATGGTTCGTCGTCTGCCTGAGTCTTTCCGGGAAAAGCTGTACTTCCAGTACCAGTCTCGCTATCAGATCCCCCGAGCGGATTTCAATAAAATGATGCAGGAGAGCAAGGATTCGGACGAGGTTCTTCGCCGGCCTCAAGGTGGGTCCTTTGAGCGACGGATTGCCGGGGATGATCACCTTCAGGAGGAGGTCTCCAAGTCCATTGAGAAGACAATCCGCTGGCCCAGTACTGTGCAAACAATCAAGGCA
This sequence comes from Penicillium sclerotigenum, assembly GCA_928213465.1. Classification (NCBI taxonomy): domain Eukaryota; kingdom Fungi; phylum Ascomycota; class Eurotiomycetes; order Eurotiales; family Aspergillaceae; genus Penicillium; species Penicillium sclerotigenum. The sequence goes on along the minus strand of CAKMRK010000196.1, from coordinate 87,935 downwards.
CCGTTCACGGCAGGCCTTGGTAAGAGCTGGACTTACCTTATGGAGAAACGCGAGAAGCACAAGAAATCCCAGATGGCAGCCGCTTCAGCACTTGAAACTCCCCCTGGAGCGAAGAAGCCTACCCAAGGACCGAAGTCATCGGAGCCGAAACAGACAAAGGAAGAATAGGCGACTCGAGCGTATTTCGACAAATAGCCCTAGGTTGCAGACATGTAGCATATGGAGGCGTTGAGGATTTTTGTGACCCATGTATCAAAATTATCCATGATGTATCTGATACCTGTGCATCAGCAGGAAATGTTTATCGGGTCCAATATATACATACGGGCTACATAGAGCCTTATATTTGTTGAATAGACCATACAGAATCAATTGATTTCAGTACCCCTTTCATTTCTCTTTGCCATTTTTAGGCTTTTTTTCTTTTAGTACGATATTACATACAACATAACTAACGTCGCCACCATAAGCCATAAGCGAGCCGCACTGCTCTAGAGAAGCACCTAACTATTAGTTCCATATACTATAATCCTAGTATGCATCTCCATTTCCCGATTCCACACCCTCCACTGCCTTTATAGAAACCCAGAACTCATGTAAATATAGAGCTGCTATTGACCTTCCAGTATTGGTAGAGCGTGAAAGATTTCCGCTAACTGCTAGCTAATGTATTCGAGATTCTCTAGCAATTGCTAATCACACAACACCATTGCCACAAAAGCTATGTATACTCACAGCAGGAGACGGGATGAATGATAAATTTCCAGGTTGAAGTATGCAGTCATATTCCAGGCATTGTTTTCAGAGAAGGAATTTGAACTCGTTGTCTCAACTTTTAGTTGGCGAGTGTCTCAGAGGACCTTGGGGTAGCGGCGTTAATATTGACATCCAGGCACCGCTATCAGCCCTACCTGGCAGAGAGAGTATGGTGTGTATAGCTAGCTAACCAGGTAAATGTATCCATCATCGGCTGAGGCAGAGAGACTGGCTTTATATTCCCTCGAGATTGGAAGAAACCTCATGTGCAGCTATCATTTAGACATGCAGAATGCAGGGCGGGCTACATGACCGCCTAAAATATAACTTTTTCAAATGCTTCTTGCAGTCCTCTACTCCCTAACCACGCCTCGAGCGCTTGCATATCACCTCGATTGGCCCGCTGGCCACTTCGCTCTCCTAGCGAGTCCGTAATTTCCTCCATGCCCGAAAATACCCTCTGCACACCCTCTGTCTCCCGGAACCTCTCGCTAACTTTTTTCTGATGACTCGGGATATCACCCCAAGAATGTGTCTTGATGAAGCTCATATAAGAATCGATATCAGACGATGTACCCTCAAGACACAATACGCCCGGCTTGCCCGCCAGCACAAAGCCTGTCAAAGCATATCCCGGTGCGAGGTTGACCATATCATCCCTCTTTTTACGGGTTGACAGGGATGGAAAATAGAACCAGACTCGGACAGTTGGCCCTCTATCTGCGTCTTCCAGAGTCACGGTCTGAGACTGCTTGCTTTCAAGAAAGCGACTGGCTTCTGCTTGGATGTATTCGAATGCATCTAAAGCATCATCGCCTTGCGGTATTGATGCAGTAAGTCCAGCAACTTCGGCTCTAGACATCCACTCTGGTTGTCGAAGCGAATAACCCAATGGCGGTGATTGGTCAAGTGACTCTGGATTGTCACATTCCAATGGCACAGAAATGTTGACTTGTATTGTTCTGTCCCCGTCCGCGATTGGTAGACAGACGGTGAGAGAAAGACTTGAAGGGATTTTAGGAAGTGTGGAGGTCGGATTCTCGCACCAGTTGCGGAGTCTCTCGACACACTGCGTTGTGGATTCAGGAATTTCCAGCTCGCCCGGAGACGGGAACATCGCCATTAGGAGGTCAATCGTGGACAACTGGGCCTCCATGATATCCACCGGTAAAATGGATGGCTCTTCAAAGGCCATGTTGTCCAATACAGACGCTGGAGTCACCAATGTCGAAGAACTTGCATAAAACCGAGTGTCGAGTGATTTTTGAGCTGATAAAATCGCAAATGTGCGGAATAAGCAATTGTAGCTCTAGCTTGTAGGTACTAAAGTGAACGTGCTAAAATGGGCACGGTGATACAAAGAATTGGACAAGTGATTTTTTGAGCACGTCTTTTTCTTGGGTCATCGAGTTGAAGTCTTTTGTGGTCCCTAACGGATGTTAGGGCCTAATATATACCGCTACAAATACAAACACACGTTCTGTTTGTCCTTATGATCTTTTGGCCTAGCGGTAAAATGGTCTTATGTAATCCCTTAGAAGTGAGTGGCGGTGCTTCAGGACGTGCAAAGACATGGTTACCACTCCCTCAATAAGAGCGCTGCCTTTCTCAACGCCGAGTACAACAATGCCTTGGACACCAGAACGCCCTCCAGCTCCGCATGGCCAACCCCTCGAGAACGCAGTCGTCATCGACAATGACCAACCACTCGCACCAGCCACCGATGCCGCCTAACAGTATCTCACAGAGACAGAGGACTACAGACAGACAACAGACTTGCATAACAAACAACGATGGATGAGAAATGGATTATTATGGCAGCAACGTTGACGCCAGGTCATATGACCGTAGCCGGCATAGGTAGCTAGCGTCAGATACAGAAAACACATCATCTTTATCTTCCCCTAGCTTTCGGCGCTTACATGGCTTTAGAGAAGGAGCTTTGATACTACCGAAAAGAGGCATACTAGGGCAGGTCCTAGCGATTACGTGCTTGCTACAGCCAACAGATTCGGGGCTGTCTATAGATGATTCGTTGTAGTACTCCTACACATTTAGCCTAGGAGTCAACAACCTTGGGGCTCTCTATAAGTATAAGGGCAAGCTAAGGGAAGTAGAGGAGATATACCAGCGAGCACTAGCAGGCATAGGAACGGGCCTCTGTCCTAATCATACGTCTACTCTCCATGCAGTTCATAACCTCGGAAGTCTTTAGTACGTAGGATCAGGTTAAGCCAAAGGAGGTAGAGGAAATGTACCAACGAGCACTAACAGGCTATAAGAAGGCCCTAGGTCCAGATCATACGTCTATCCTTGAAGTAACAATACATCAGCAGTTACATTATCCAAGTCCTTTCGTCCTTTGGTATTATATCATTCAACCTTGTGACGGATCCTTAAATACGAGGTTAACTATAACAGCTTAGCACCGACTTGTGATTAGGATTTGAAAAGGTTCCCTTGTGTTGTCCGACATGGAAAGCGAAAGTGGTCGCTACTGTAAGAACGTTGGAAGATATAGGTCCTGCGTGTATAGATCGGCATTTGAGTCATTGAGATAGGGAGAATGCCGATAAAATCCCCCACCTGGGCTCCCCACCAACCTTGGAACTTCAACATCTCGCATTCCTCACCACAATGGCTTCAAAATCTCCCTTTAATCTAGCCACTTGCGCCCGTCCTAATATCCTGGCATTGCAGCCTTACCGATGCGCCAGAGAGTATGTGCTGCCCTTTCCGAATCACCGGTATCGGCGAGCTAATGAGTCAGTGACTACAAAGATGATGGGACGAACGTCCTCCTCGATGCCAACGAGAATGCCTTCGGTCCTAGTCTTGCCCTGAACAGCGAAGGAGCATTGCAATCCTCCCAGACTGGCAATGCTCCGGGAGCCTCCCAGCCGGAGATTGACTTCCTTGGTCTGAACCGCTACCCCGATCCGTGAGTGAAATTCTACAGTCGCGTCGCAGACCAATTCAACTAACAATGCGTCTCCCAGTCACCAGATTGAGCTGAAGCAGCTCTTCTGCAACCTCCGCAATACCCACCACCACACCCCGAAGACCCTCCTCCCCGAGCACATGTTCTGCGGCGTTGGTTCAGACGAAGCCATTGACGCGCTACTACGCTGCTTCTGCGTCCCTGGCAAAGACAAAATCCTCACATGTCCCCCGACCTATGGAATGTACAGCGTCAGCGCGCAGGTAAACGACGTCGAGATCGTCAAGGTACCACTCGACGCTACGAACGGGTTCCACCTACAAGCCGATAAGGTCAACGAGGCCCTATCAGCCGACTCATCAATCAAGCTGGCCTACATCTGCTCGCCGGGCAACCCAACAGCGAATCTGATCCGCAAAGAGGACATCCGCAAGGTCCTCGAACACCCAACATGGAACGGCATTGTGGTGGTCGACGAGGCTTATATCGACTTTGCGCCCGAAGGCTCCAGCCTGGCAGAGTGGGTGACCGAATGGCCCAACCTAGTCGTCATGCAGACACTTAGCAAGGCATTTGGTCTGGCTGGTATCCGCCTTGGCGTGGCCTACGCTAGCGTGGAGGTCGCACGTCTGCTCAACAGCCTCAAGGCCCCTTATAACATCTCCAGCCCGACAAGCGCGCTTGCCTCCGCGGCACTCACAGGGCCCAGTATGGCAGTGATGCACAGCTTCCGCTCGCAGATCATTGCACAACGCGACCGGTTGCTCCGTGAGCTACCGACGATCCCCGGTGTGGGGCAATTCCTTGGCGGAACCGACGCGAACTTCTTACTCGTGCAGATTCTGGACGCTGAGGGCCGACCGAGTAATGTGACTGCACTTGCGGCTTACGAGGCTATGGCGGAGAAGCGTGGTGTGGTGGTCCGCTTCCGTGGGAAAGAGCTTGGGTGTGAGGGCTGTCTCCGTATCACGGTCGGCACGGAGGCGGAAGTTACGAAGTTCCTTCAGGAGCTGCAGGCTGTGTTGGGTGGGCTACGTGCTGGGTCTGGAATTGAGTCGCTTCGTGATGAGGCGAAGCGGGAAGACTCGGCGGCAGCTGTGGTTGGATGAGGGTTGCGCGATTAATCAGTTTGGCGATCATAAGGTTTGGGGAGATAACATTGTCCGACGGAGTACTCCGTAGGCACGGAGTAGATAATAGAATCTTGGAATCTTGGAATCTTGGAATCTTGGAATCCCCAAGGTTGGGCTAAAACATATCAGAATATTAGGGAGAGAGAAGTACGAAGTAGAACCGAACTCTACAGGGCTACTCGCTTATCGGAATTATTGGCTTTTTTTTTGGCCTTTTGATATACCCTGTCTGTGGATATGTCGCACCATTTTTTTTACCTTGAAAGAAGTAATAGTCCACGTGTACATCGTGCACATCGCGTACATCGTGTACATCGTGTACATCGTAAACCCTACTCCCTTACATTTATACACAGCCAAAAGTCCGTCCCCCACACGAACAGGGTATACCTGGTATTCCTCATTGGACAAATATTACACAATGTCATGTTAAAGCTATTGTGGACCGTTTATATTTCTTTGTTTCATATCTTTCCCAAAGATCTGAAAGGTGAGACGTTTAAAAAGTATGAATCTCCCAGATTAGCCAGTCGAATGTCACTGGTTGTTTATACGAAAGGCTTGGCTTATCTGGTCATCCTTGATCTTTTCCCCTCTTCTTCTTGGAGATTTGAACCCATTTTGAAACTTCCCATTTATTAATTCCCCTATCTCTTCCGATTACAAGATGATATTGTGTCTTTCTCTCTCATCTTCATTTTGGTCTCCGCAATTCGCCCCATAGCCCTTACCTAAAACATCCCCCCACACTTTCCCACGTGTGAGCAATGTAAAAGCACGTATATCGCTTTGCGTCTGCTATTTTTTACTTGTCATGGCCTCTATGGCCTCTATGGCCATGTCGCTGGCCGCGCGTGGCATTTATCAGGAGACCCCGCCAGCCTTCCAGAACAGAAACCAGATTAATCCGACGCTCATGATGAGCTGGTGGGCTACTATATTCTCCTTTGTCATCATCGTTGTGCGCCTATGCGGTCGCTATATCCGCGTTGAACGCTTTTTTGCCGAGGACAAGGTCATGATGATTGCTGTCATTCCCTTGTTGATTCGCATGGTCCTCGTGCATTTCGTTCTCGTCCTGGGTACCAACAATACCACCACCACAGGCTTGACAGAGAAGGAGATATCCAATAGAGAGCTAGGCAGCAAGCTGGTTCTTCCCGCGCGCATCTTCTACGCCATCTTGTAAGACAACACCCAATGCACCCTTAGCTTCACCCCGGATCTGCCAGTTCAAAGTGACTCACAGACGACTATAGCATCTGGACTGCCAAAGTGACCGTGTGCGAATTCCTCAAGCGGGTTACAGGGCTTACCTGGCGCCGGTCAACAACCTTCTTCCTCCGCTTCATCTCCTTCTTCCTCTTCTCAACTCTAGTAGCTGTGGTCATCGCAACCCTGGCTGAATGCCAGCCCTTCAACCACTACTGGCAGGTCACCCCAGACCCAGGCCCAACCTGCCGTACCGGCTACGTCAACCTAATAACAATGGGCACCTGCGACGTGATAACCGACCTCCTTCTGGTCGCCATCCCAGTCCCCATAATCCTCATGGCGCAAATGCCTCTAAAGCGCCGCCTCGCCCTCGCATCCCTCTTCTGTCTATCTCTGGTATTGGTCGCCATAACATGCTACCGTGTCCCTTCCGTAATCGAGCACAGAGGCTCCCAACAATACCGCTCCCTCGTCGCCTCCTTCGAAATCCTCGCCGCAACAGCAGTCTCAAACGTCTTAGTAATAGGCTCGTTCGTCCGAGACCGCGGCGTCAAGAAACTAAAATACAAACGCGCTCAAGGCTCGGCTTCCGTTTCAGAAAGCATGGACAAATCCTACCTCCGCAGAAATACAGTCATGCAAAACCAATGGGGCTCAGACTCAGAACTCGCAACCGGTCTATGTATCCGTCTAGACCCAGATATGTACACCGTCCCCAGCACCTCGGACGGAACTCGTGTACCAAGACTGGCACCAATAGCCCCACCAGCTCAAGTGCCATTAGCAGTCGCAAAAACTGGAACCCTTGACCCAACATGGTCCTTCACAACACCCCGTCGCTCCGACGACGACCGCCCCTCGACGACAGACAGTCTCGGGCCTAAAGTCACGCCGCGCGAGTACCTGCGCACAAACGAGTCCCCGCGCGAGATCTCGCCGTCGTCAGTGACGCCGCGTCGTGTCTCGTTCTCGGATGTCGGCGGTTTGTTGAAAAGAGCACTCCCGGAGGCTGGCTCTGACCATGTCCGCGCCCAGTCTACCTTGTCCTCGCCCGTGGAGCCTATGCAGCGCCGGAGAGGCGGCGGGAGTAGGGCCTTTTTGGAGGATTTGGGGATTTTTGGACCGTCGAGAGCTGCGAATAGGCCTCCGGTGCCGCTTCCTGGTCCTGCGGATCTCCCATTTCCGGCGTCGGCTTTTGGTAATTCGCGTTTGCTTTCGATGTCTGAGTCTTCGGATTTGACGATCGATGCTGATGTTGAGCTTCATGATGTTGGAGGATTGTTATCGCGACATGAGCATTGACATTTCCAAGGTTGATGCGATATGATATGACATGATGTGACGCTTTTCTTTTTCTTTTTCTTTCTTGCACACTTTGGGCTGAGGCTTGTTGTCTCCTGTACATGGAATGTTTGCTGGAGTCTCCTATTTTTGGCTTTTGAACCCATGTACACATCTCACATACCCCTATGTCTTCTTTTCTGTGTACTACTTCGTGTTCCCTACTCTCTATTTTATTCCCCCTCATGCGATTATTAGCGTTGGCGTTGGAGGAGTTTTTACCTCCAACGGAGCCTTGCTGATAATGTACCCATATAACTACTATATACATACATACTACTACCTATATACATTTACGACAGGATATTTCGGAAGCTAATTCAATATCATATCAGCCACATTATGCTGTACAACCCTGATCAGAGTGCGAGCGGCCGAGGCTATGTTTCACTCTCTTCCTCCTTTGTTCTCCTATCATTTGTCCTATCTATGGCTTCTCAGTATCTCTAAAAGACACCAAGGTAAGTCTGCAATTGAGTCTTATTCCCTCAAATCTAACTTGCGATGGTAAAAACCCTGACCACACTGTTACGCAAACGAATAAGATCGGGGCACACTCGAATCCTTTGACTCCCCGCCTCCTCAAATCAACATCGGCCAAGTTATACGCCCCCCGCCGACGAGGCCAGAACGAACACGAATGCGAACACACCCGGTCAGCCGGTACCACCGGCAACAGTTCGGATACCGAAAGGCCAGCTGAAAGTAACATCTTCTGCTCAGCAAAGTTACTTTTAGAGAGAGCATTCTTGAAGAGGACGACTCAGAAGGAAGTGCAACGACCCAAGGAAGGGAAAGAACCAAATCCTCCATGAGTAACGAGGGGAATACCTCAAACACCAGCCATGTGGAAACTGGACAAGCAGGGCCTAGGTAGAAAACGGTAAGTAAAGAAGACTTGATTCAGAAACTATACTAACACATTCCTATAGAGAGTTTATGATCGCGAGATCGCAAAGATGGCTAGCAATGCTTCTGTCTTGTCATCCAAATCGGCATGTATTCCCTTCCGAGTTGGCTCAGCCTACAATTCTTCCTACAATTATCTTCCGCACTGAATGTATAGCGACTGAAAAGGATGAATTAGACAGAGGGAGAGTGAACACAAGGTGTAAAAGATAAAAGTGCAGTATAATTGAGGCCCAACCTTCCAGGACCCAAGAACGCCGTGTCCTGTTTTGCGCCAGCGATAAGTAATAAAAGTCAAGGATATATACGAGGGGAGCCAAAAAAAAGAACAATCCACAATCCAAACCCCGAGACTTGTTCCCAACCGCAGGATTCACAAAGCACCAATCCTCGAGTCAAAAGCCAATCCCAGAAACGAAACACCAGCCTCTATCTCTCGATATTTCTCAAGAGCGTAGAGCGCGCACGGCATAGCGAACTCAAAGATATCCAACACCAGCTAAGCCCAAAAAGCCAAGTAACGTAGTCGCGTATCAAAAACCAAGACCGAAAGCAGAGTCTAGAACAAGATATCCAGACAGCAGCAACAAGCCATCGCAGCCATGATACCCGCACAGATACCACCGCCATCACTGGAGCGCCCGCGGTCATTGGCATAGTAACCTTGCTGCTGTTGAGGGGGGTAACCCTGCTGGGGCGGGTAATACATCGGCTGCTGGCCCTGGGGATAATAGCCCTGCTGGCTTTGCTGGGGCTGGCCATAGCCTTGCTGGGGTGGGTAGTAGCCCTGCTGTTGGGGCTGGCCGTAGTAGTCGTTTGCGGCGCCGGGGTTTTGGCCATGTTGGTAGTAGGGGCCTGCGTCGTGGGCCTGGACGGGGTAGGAAGGTGGTGGGCTTGTCTATAAGAGATTAGTATTCAGGGTTTGGGTCTCAAGGATGGTTGCGATGGATTGTTCATGAGACTTACGGGCTTGTTGTAAGACATGGTGGGAATTGAAGGTGGAGTTCTCGGGTGATGTTGGACTTAGTGCTGATTTGGGGAGATTGCGCTGTAAGTGTGGATGTGGGGACTGTTTCGGTGTCGGACTTCTGTGTCGGACTTCTTTGTCGGATGGATTTGAACTAGAAACCCGCGCGACAGTAAAGAGAGAGAGGTGTGATGAAGATTAAAATAGAGGAAGCGCCGGAATCGAGAAAGCGTTACAGTGGCGCAGTTCGGGGCTTAGTCAACCATGGTTTTCCGAATCCCGAGATTCCCAAGTTTGTATACTTACGCGACCTCATTTTTTACTCTTCTAAGGGCTACCTAGGTCTTTAGACTAGTCTAATACCTTTATTTACATCTGAAATGTCCTATAAGCACTATATACTAAGCTCTTCCTGGCAGCGGGCCCAGGCAATTATCGCCCTTCAGCCTCTACATTTTACATAGCTTCTTACCTCCCCAACAGTACGTATAGGGCCAGGCTGTGCAAGCTATTGTCTTCACGTTAGTCTCACTAACGTGGATATGGGTCTTCCATGCGGAGTAATATCTCCTGAAGGATGTGAACTCATCCATTCCGGAGTCATATAAAGTTGTGGAGGTGGGAAAGTCATATGGAGAAACACAAGAGCATATCATGTCCAGACAATTGTAATGCTACACCATGTGTGCTACTAGCATCAGGGTTTCAAGCGGAACTAATCACTAAAACAGAAATGGCAGAGGGAAGCAAGTCAGGTACAACATGAATGTGGTAGATCACTAGTAAGGTCATAGTTGACTCTAAATACTGTGACCATAGAAAGCCCCGGAGTACTGTTCCCTCCCTCTTATCGGTACAGTCTATACACGTAAGTAGACACTAACCATGATCTACAACCTCCTCGCCCAACTCGAAATAACAGTCATTCATAGATTGGATTCGTCTAGACATACGAAGACACGGCCATTATGTAAAATCACAGGCAAACCCCCCCATCGCAATCCCCCAAAGCAGGAGAAACTTCGCGCCTATACGCCATGCTGCCCATAATACAAGGGGGAGACCAAAAACTTTTTTTGTGTTTGTTGAATGTGAGTCGATGAGGAAAAAGATAACTCCCAAGTGTCCACTTCTGTCTGGCAGCAGCAGCTCTTTCTCAACTGCCAATTGGGTATTTCCTTGAGCAGCGTAGTACGGAAAGCGGTCATCTCGGAGACAGAGAAGTGGACTTGATGCGATTCGAATTTGCGAGGTTGAGGTTCACAGGAACCAGGGTTTGACTCTTTGCAAAGCACCCCAAATGAAAGAAAAGGACAACAAAAAGAGAGAGAAATAGCGTCGGGCCATGCTGAAGAGTCGCATATCAATCTTCCTGTTCCAGTTTCAGTAACCTTGTGTTGCAGCTTAAATGACCCAGCGGTAACTGGCATAGCGACCCGCAGTCTCAGACTTGCGAATAATCTTAACAACTTGACCACGGCGCAAACCAAGGTAGCGGGCGACAGGATCGGAGACCTGTATACGGGGCAGCTGGGACTCCTTCAGACGATAGCGCTCAAGGAGCTTGGCCTTCTCCTCGGGGCTAAGCAAGACATGCTTGGGGACCAACTCGTGGCGGGTGATGTTGACGAGCAGATCCTGTTCCTGGAAGTGCTCACAGATGCGGCCGGGGACGCCGGAAAGCAGGCGCACGGCGGAGGGCGAGATTGGCGTCTGCGTGATGAAGATACCAGTGTGGAAGTTGTTCTCATCGACAAGGTGGTTGAAAGCGCGAACTTGTTTGGTTCCGACACCTGAGGAGTCGGGGCAGAAATCGACATAGATTGTACCACAGTCTGGCTGGGGGTTTGGGTTCGCTTTGCTGGGCAGTGCTGTGTACTTAATCTTCATGGTTTCGGTGGGGCGGGCTTGGATTTTCATCTTGGTGCGACTGTTGTTGCAGAACAGTTTGTTAGTGATGTGTGCTTTTTCAATGATATGTGTCGGCATTGCTCGGCTCAAGTTTTCACTATCGCAAGACAATGGGGCGGCGGGCGCAGGGATTTCACATACTCAGGGTAGCCCAGAGGGTCTGCATATTTTGCGCGGAAGTCTTCTAGCGGGAGTACCAGCTCGTTATCAGACACTTCGTAGCCCTGGTGTGTCGCCGATTGTTAGCCTTGAGTAAATGGGCATTATGATAGGGACACTGAGAAGTCAGGGGCTCAATCCGAAGTACCTACCCGGTCAGCGAGCAGTTCATAGACTGTTCTAAAGGTGCGCCAGAGCCGAGTCATCTCGCGCTCGGCCTCCATGGAGTGTGCCGAATCCCCATCCATGATTAAGTGAGAAGTCAATTACTAGGATAGAAAAGGAAACAACAGGTTATCTTGTGAAGAGTAAAAAAAACACGTAGAAAGAGCTCTGGTGGAGAGATAAAGGTGAAGTCGAAAAATCGGCGGGAACTTTCTGCCAGCGACGCTTAAGCGGAGAAACCGACCGAACCATTTTAATTATTCCAAGTTTCCCCTTTTCAGTTTCGCTTTGGTCTCGTTGGTCTATTTAATCCCTTCAGGGTCCTCAGAAGGCAATTCGTCTCTTCCTTCTTCCCGTCTCTCTTTTCACATTCAATTCGTCGCAATGGCTGCCACTGATGCGGAGCGGGTTAAGCCCACCAAGCCCGATGAGGCCGCCTATAAGACCAGTCTCGCTGAGGCTGAGAAGGAGCACACTGCTGCTCAAGAGAAATTGGTACAGATGCTTTCTTTCTTTCTTTTTTTGGAATTGTCACTTGAGCTCTCGTCTGACTCTGAATCGCGGGGATGATCCCTGACCCACTCTGATTGTTAATTGTCCTCGTGTTCATTATTTACATGTATACATGTCTTCGGGCCAATGACTGATATGCGCAACAGAACCAAATCAAGGCCAAGTTGGACAACGCCAAGCCTAACAACCAGGACTCGCCCACCGTTAAGAAGCAGCAGGAGCTGCGCGCCGAACTCTCATCCATTCGTCAGAAGCAGTCTGGCTTCAAGTCCAGCCGGTCCTCCATCCAGGAGAAGATCAACGCCTTGGACGCCAACCTTAAGGCCCGCATTACCGAGCAGAACAACTCTCGCGGACGTCTGACATTCAAGAGCGTCGAAGAGATCGACAAGGAGATCTCCCGTCTCGAGAAGCAGGTCGACTCCGGCACCCTCCGTCTGGTGGATGAGCGCAAGGCTCTCACCGAGGTCTCCAACTTGCGCAAGCAGCGCAAGAGCTTCGCCGGCCTGGACGAGGCGCAGAAGGGCATCAACGATATCAAGGCACAGATCTCTGAATTGCGCAAGACCCTCGACAACCCCGAAGCCAAGGCCCTGAGCGACAAGTACGCCGAGATCCAGAAGGAGCTCGATGCCATCAAGGCCGAGCAGGACGCTGTGTTCAAGAACCTGAACGCTCTGCGCGATGAGCGCACCAAGCTGCGCAATGAGCAGCAGGAAAAGTACACTGCTATCCGCAATATTAAGGACACCTACTTCAAGGCTCGTCGCGCCTACAAGGAATACGAAGACGAGGCCTGGCGTATACGCCGCGAGCGCCAGAAGGCTGAGCAAGAGGCCTTTGCGCGCGAAAAGCGCAAGAAGATCGCCGATAAGAAGCTGGAGGAGGCCTCGCAGCTCGCCTACGCCGACGAGATCCTGACTGCACAGGGTCTGATCCGTCACTTCGACCCCGCTTATGACTTCACCTCCCTCGGTCTGGACGAGAAGAAGGATGAGGGCGGCAATTTCCGTGCCGGAGTTGGCCGCACGGTTGAAGCTGCTGAGATCAAGGGAATGAAGGTTGTGCGCAAGGATGACGAGGAGGACTACTTCGTCGGTACCGGTGGCAAGAAGGGCAAGAAGGGCGGCAAGAAGGGTGGTGCCGCTGCCAGTGTTGAGAGCACCAAGTTCAACATGAATGTTGGTATCATTGAGGATTTCGCTAAGGTTAAGATCGACCCTCCTATGAACCAGTCGGATGTCCCCGCCTCTGTGGAGAAGCTGGCTGCCAAGATTACCGATTGGAAGAAGAACCAGGCCAGCAAGACGGAAGAGGTAAGTTTTGTTCTTTACAAGGTTGTTGGTTGTAATCAGTTGCTAATTACCCTGCAGAACATCAAGAAGGCCCAGGAAGAAATTGCCCGCCTCGAAGAGGAGGAGACCAAGGCTGCCAACGCCTCTCAGACCAATGGTCGGGCCACCGACGCCGCCAAGAAGCCCGCCCAAGAGAACGGCGCTCCATCGGCGGAGGCTGAGCAGGCTCAAGAGCAGGATGCTGTGGCCGACGCTGAGGACGAGCTCAAGAAGGCCTCAATCGAGGAGAAGGCATAGATTCGAGGATGTTATGCGTACATGCTCAATGCGTCAACTTATACATGAAGTCTAGCGTTTGTCTAGCATTCTCTCTGCGTCTGTTTCTTTTATATTTTTTTTTGTTGTTTGGTTCTTGCATATGCATTATATCTAAGATTTATAAAAGCATTCTCATCCATCATTACAAGATGTAAACTAGCATCATCAATCAATAAAAGAATAAATCATAATACATAGCACATAGCACATAACACATAACACATAAAAAGGGTATCGCATCCAAAACCTCCAAAGAACAAACATCAAATCCCAGATCACCGCTGACTACTATAATCACTCCCCCCACCATAAGCCATGGGATCTACATGCCTAACCCCACTCCTCCTCGATCTCCTCGGCGGACGCGGCGAAACATCAGAAGGAACAGTCGACTCCTCCTCCAACACCTCAATAACATCCTCATCCGCCGTCGCCGAAGTAGCCAGCGACTCCTCAACAATGACACGGTCATGTCTCGACGACGGACTACGCCGATAACTATCACGGAAACTCTCCCTTTCCTCCGTGACGATGATGTCGCGTCGTCGCCGTCCAGCAGATGAGCCGCGTCGACTACGCACCTCCACGATCTCTTCTTCGTCCATTGACATCGACATCGACATCGAGACTGAGGATGACGTTGGCGCCGGTGCGCCCCCTCGTGCCACTCCACCTGGGTTCACCGCGAGGAAGAGTACGTACATTAGCAGTACGAAGCCTGCTACGCTGCCCAGTACGATGCCCACTACTGTGCCTGCGGCTGGGCTTGTGTGGAGTCGGCCGTAGGTTGAGGGGATTGAGATTGTTGTGTAGCGCTTTTGGAGGGAGGTGTCCGTGTAAAGGAGGTTTGGGTTTAGGTCTCTTGGGTCGAGGTTGGGTTTGTTTCGGTCTAGGTCGAGGACTTCGAGGGGGTGCGATGACATTGTGTGTGGTTGTTTTTGAGGTTGGTTTGGGGGTTATGAGACGGTGTATCCTCCGTAAATGTTGAGGTTATTGTGCGAAGGTTTGGATATTTCGATTCGAGCCAATGGATGGTTTGAGGCCCGCTTGCGAGCTGATGTGCGCTTGTGGCGGGGTTGATGGCATATGTTGTCTCAGAGGTGTGGGTTTCCTTGGAAATATGGAGTACAATATTGGAGGATTCTAAATGGGATGAATTGAAAAGCGCAAGGAAATAAGAAAAATACGCGCAGTTGTCACACCAAAACACCAAATAAGAGAAGAGGAGGTTGGGGGTGGCTGGGATCTGCGGAGAAGTGGAGAAGCCCTACTTTTTGATACTTCGGACATTTGCTGATATTGGGAACATTATATTCAAGATAACACTGCGATACCTCTTTGTATTGTATACTCTGAACTATCTATCTAATTGCCATCGAGCACCTAATATGCTCCCTGGCGCTTCTGATACGCAGGCTGCTCTACTGACTCAACCTGCAGTGCCGTCAGCACAGGAGTAGTATAAATCAAGTCCAAACTCTCCAACTTAGCACCATCCGACTCAAGCACCCATAGACTCAACCCCAAATAGTTGGTACCCCGGTAGTTGAGAATACCCTCAGGGACAGGGAAGCTCGTCTGGGGACCAATATTGTTCACATACTTGGCGTACTGGTACCCATTGACATATAGCTGGACACGGTAAGCCGCCGGCGACGTGGTGTTCCCGAAGTTAAAGTACAGAGGAACATCCCAGCCCTTCTCGATATTCAGATCAAAGCTCGCGCTGTAGAACTTGATTCCGGGCGCCGACAGGCCGTCGAACGGACTGCCGGATTCCCAGTTCTGGATCGGTGGCTGGGGCTGGTGGAAGCCCTGACGCTCGGCGTAGAGGCCTCCCTCATTGAGTGGGCCGCGTACTGTATCCAGGTAGTCCTCGCCACCTAGGTTACCGGTCAACCTCCAGGTGATGTCACTCGCGGAGCGGCCGGACAGCTCGTAGTTTAGGATACCGCGCGGAAGCTTCATCTGGTCTTCGCCAACGATCCAGTTTTCGTTCAGACCCATGTTGTCCACGACTACGGTCAGCACGTATGACTCACCCTTCTTCAGGGTGGGGAGTGTGTAGGTTCCGCTGTGGTCGGCGTCAATGGAAATTCCTCCCCATGATCCTATGTGGTTCTCGTTCAGCCACACAGAGCTGCCGAATGCGCTGCCACCTTGGGTCTGCACGAAGAAAGTCTTCTCGTCGCCAGTTGCGACGAAGTGGCCCCGAAAGAGGAGGGTTCCGGTGTGGAAGCCGTAGTCAGAGGAGAACAGTGAGGTTGGGGTCTGTAGTTTATGGACGCTGTTTTGGGTGGGCTTGTCTGCAGCAACCCAGGCGGAATCATCGTACGAGTTCTGGATTTCGGGCAGAGTATCAATAGACTTCCACTTCAGACTCTTCAGAGTCGGAAGCTCGATATTTGGAGCCGTGTAAGCGACGCTGCTGGACCAGATTCCGTTCTTGTCGATCTTGATCTGCGCTTTCTTGCCGTTGATAACCAGGTTCTTGGCCGTGGACGGGGCGCCAATCACCTCAATCGAGGTGGTGGCGTTGAAATCAGCTGTGAGATGAAGGTCGTTACCCTGCACATAAGCAGTCCGCACTAGGTAGCCGGCTTTGACGATGAGAGATGAGGGGGCGGCCGCTTGGGAGCTATAGCCAGGGCTTGTGCCCTCGGTTGGGAGCTGAGGGACCCAGTAGTTGTAGGCAGAGTTTCGATCTGGTGTTTTAGTCAGTTGCGATGAAGCAGGTCAGGGTTTGAGAGAGCACTTACCCAGAAGAACAATCTGTAGATCATCCACTTGCACGATACGGCGGGTGGTGGAGACATCCCAACCGATAACAATCGCCTTGCTCACCTGCTTGGTGGTGATGCTCGACGCTGGCCCTTCAATAACCGAGGCCGTTGACTCGGAAGAGACAGCCAACTCGTGATGCTCGCCAGGGCCGCCGTACAGCACAAGAATCTTGGATTTACCAGACTTTGTCCAGGTAAACACCTCAGCAGAGGAGTAGAGAATATTGGTGCCCGCCACGTCATAGTCAACGACATGAATCTTGGAATCACGGCCGCTGAGAGTAAGGCTTCCGCTAAGCTGGGGAATAGTCACTTCACCAGCGCTAGTAGGAACCTTGAGCTTATAGTCTACGGACGCTTGGCTCGAGTAGTCGGAGTGTCGGATGACGAAGAAGGAAGAAGCCGTGTTATTGCCCCCGAGCAAAGGGGTCACAGCCAGATCAGACGAGGTGGTGTACTTGGAAGTGGACAAGTCTCCCGGTGTTGATACAAGGTAGGCCGGCGACGCTCTGGCAAAGTTGCCAATCAGCTTCAGCTCGCTGTACTTCTCCCGGGTGATGTTGCGAGATTCAGTAATCGGGGAACCATAGTCGTAGGATGTGTATCCACCGGGGTGGCCCAGGTTACCCCAATTGGTACCACCAAAGATCTACCAATGTGCAATTAGCATAGATTAGTATGACGGGGAAGCTGGAACATACCATGTATAGGTTGAGGAATGCAACTCGGAAACTGAGGTTGTTCTTATAGAACACTCTCTCGAACTCATGGTTCAGGAGGGCAGCACACTTAGTGAACCCGACACCTCCCCAGGGATCGAAGGAACCGCCTTGGAACTATACTCCAGTTAGGTTGATAATTCACATGGGAGGTATCTATATATCATACCTCGACCAGAGAGTATGGGGTGGAGGGACTCTGGCTCATGTGTGTAGTATAGAAATTAGTGGGCAGGCCACCCGATGGCCAGGTAGAAGGGTTTGCGCAGTCAAAGCCGAGAGGGTAGCTGTCATGGCCATAGATGTCCACAGCCCCCTCTCCAGTCCCAGGGGCATTGTGGCCACTAGCCGAGGCATCGTTGCTAATAAGAGGCACGACAATTCCAGCATTGCGAGCCTGGTCCTCCACGTATTGCATATAAGCTCCATCTGGGAAATCTTCGTATCCACAGCATGCACCACTGTACTCGTTCTCGGGTTGGTAAAGAATGATAGGTCCACCATTTGTGATTTGACCCTTGGCCATGGTTGCGGCAACATGAGCAATGTAGCTAGTTAGAGATGTCAGTCAGTATGCATGATGTTTCCAATCTTGCATTATAGAAGGGTCACATACTTGTCCGTCGCCTTGAGGTAGTCTTCATCACTAGTTCGCAGAGTTCCATTCACGCGCTGAAGCCATCCGGGGAAACCACCACCCGATGCTTCAGCATTGATGTACGGACCAGGGCGAGCCAGAAGGTAGATGCCAGCCTCTTTAGCTGCGTCGAAGAATGGCTCCAGGGCAAAAATTCCCTCCGCGGTATATTCGCCCGGCTTACCTTCCAGCAGAGCCCAGTCGATATAGAAAGAGACGCAGTTAAATCCTAGAGCCTTGACTTTTTGGAGCACATCAATCCACAAAGATGGATTAGGCAGACTGTCAGGGTCCTGATCAGCAGGATTCTTTCTTGGAAAAAGCCAATTGATGCCTTTTAACTTACCGATATGGGTGAATTTCACCACTAAAGAGCATGAGCCTCTCGCCATTGATAAAGAGAGACTTGTCATCCCAAGTGACCTGTATAATGTACTCATCAACACCACCATCCAAAATCCAAGAGCCAAACCTAACATACATATTTCTGGAGTAGATCCCGTTTAACGGGATCCGGGTGCTCGGTGATAGTAAACCCATTCACTGAATGGCTAATGGCAGCACCAGCAGCCTGGGCCACCAGACAGGCAATGGCCCAAGAGGAAGAGAGCTTCATGACTGTCTTAAGAGTTCACACAGGGGTAAAGCGGGGTGCTAGGGAGGGAGGAAGAAACACTTGGATTGGGTTCCAATTTCCTTGCAATGCAGGGGTTGCGCCATTCATATAGTAGAGACTTGGGAATAGCATGGGCATTAATCAATGCAACATGCAGTTCCCATCCTACTGTAGCAGTACCCTGTTTTCCAAGCCTTTCGTCATTCTCCCAGATTGAGGGGTGCCCCGGGTGTTCCGCCTGAACATGCAGAAACGGTGCAGGATCCACTACGGCTTGTATTTGCGGCCATATTGAGAGAGTCTTAGGGGATATAGTGAATATACTGGATATACGGGATGAGCTGGATGAGCTGGATGAGCTGGAAAAGAAGGGTTTTTGATTAAAACACAATACGAGATTATCTCTATGGCTTTAACTGTGTAATTAGAATCTTCAACTAAATCCACTGTATACTATAAAAGGCACATCCAACAGAGTTTAGGTAAACCAGCTCAAGACTATATACAATTATAAGGAATATGGATATATTACTGGATCATTATGGCCGCAAGTCCTCACTGTCCATGATTCATCCCCAACCTCGCACGGGGACCGGCTCGGAGATCCCCTGCCTTGCGGGGCTTATTGTTTTTCCACATATCAAATGGCACGAAGGTCGTCGATATTTGGTTTTCTGTATGTATATGCAGCTTTTCATGATACAGTCCGATCTATACAGCTATACTCCGTATACCTAATAGGCTAAACAATACTCGCACATCTTTTACCAATGCCAATGGCAATGAGTATATCAAATCTTAATGGCGCCATTTTAATCCAAAACTAAAAGTAAGCAATTTTCCTGCGGGGAAGAAGTGGAGGTCTCCGAATTTAGCCGGTGCACGTTGTAATATAAAAGTATACTTATACGGAAGTACTCCGTACGGAGCATGGACATACTACCGACGTTTCTCCGTTGCAGATCATCGAAAATTACGTAGTGTGGACATAACCAAAGTACAGAATTCATGATATTGGCTTTTTGATACAGCAAAGAGATCTCCATAATAGGAGCATGTAAAAAAAAAACAGACCCATTTACACGGTAGTGTTGAAGCGATCTTCCTCATCGCCATCCTTGGTGTATGTCTCACGATCATCCACTTCATCCTGCGCTTCCTGTCCAACCTCAGCATTCTCTTCCTTCAGTGCAATGTCCTCAGCGTCAGCGGTCGAATCCGTCTTGCCGCTCTGCTTCTGTGTGGTGTTGATCAGAGGAGTGGAATCGTTGAAAATACGCAGCAACATAGCACGGCGCTCTTCCTTGGGAAGCATAAGGTTCAAGGAGTGGAGGGATCGCCACAAAGGCAGAACCATAGCCTCACTGTAGATGATGTTAGTAAGATGCAAATATCACTCGAAGGGATATGAAAGGAGAAAATAACTCACGGAAGACCATCTTCTCCGACATTCGCTTGAACGCGAAGAATACTACATCCCATGGGGATATCCTTCACTTGCTCACCAATCTCGCCCAGAGACTTCCAGCCATCGTCATTGACCTTGGGGAACATCTCCACAAGAAGACGGCGCAGAGTCTCCCTCTTGGTCAGGATAACGGACCGTTCAGGGCCCAACCAAGGCTCGACAATTTTCAGGCCGTCGGTCTGAACACGCCATCTGCAGACGTTCTCACGCTGTGCGTCCTGCTTAACAAACATCTTCACACCGCAGTGGACGAACTTCAGGCCCTGGCCTTCATTGCAGGTGAGAATGTCACGTCCCAAGGCACTAGTGTAGTAAACTGTGCGGGTCGGGAGACCTTCGGCATTGCGGACCATGAAGCGGTCACGGGGGAATCGATCCGACAACTTGTAGAATTCATAGATGGGAAGAAGCTCCTCGTGGTTGGGATCAAGGTACTTGAACGGCTCCTCTTGACGGGGACCCCTCTTCTTGAAAGGCTGTGTAGTAGCCGCGGAGGTAGCAGGCGTGCTATCACCAGTAATGTCAATGCCAGTTCCCACCGCAGGCGCTGGGGCGTGAATGGGCCGGTCACCGACAAGGACCTCGCTACCATCGTGGAGCTTAGTCCTCTTAGCAGGAATTTCCTCTTCGAGGTCATCCGCATCCCGCTTCATGGGAGAGGCAGGGGTTGATGCATCAAGAGTAGCAGAGTACGGAAGTTGATGAGCGGCCTCGGCAACAGAAGCATTCTTTGCGAGTTCCTCCTGGGCCTGTTGGTCGGGAGTGACCAATTCATCCAGCGACTCGAGCTTCTCCAGAGGCTTACCATCTACCTCGTTCTTCTTGGAATCAAGCTCTGCAGCGAGGGCTGCAACGGAAGCCTTGGGGATGACGTTGCTGCTCTCGGGCTTGGCCTTGATTTCGGAGGTCTTCTCAAGAACTGTGATAAAGAAACCTCCAGTGTCTTGCTGGTGAGGGTAGACACGCATGCATCGGTCAAGCGGCAGGTTGGCTGCCTCACCTGTGGGGGCGAACATGCCTTCTGCGAGTCTGGCAAGACCATTGATGCCCTCCTGATCCCGGTGGTCCTCAATCTCCTGCCAGTTGTTCCACATGCGGCCCTCCCGATCCATCACTTTCCAGTGTTGCAGACCGGGAGATCTCTTGAGGCCGGGCAACTCCTGGCTGCAATCGATAATCTTAACATTGGCAGCTCCACCGCAGCGTTCAATTGCAGAGGCAACAACAGCCTCGTTCTCAACAGGGTTTAGACTGCAGGTTGAGTAGACAACACGTCCGCCGACCTTCAACATTTGCAGGGCGCGAACCAGGATCCGAGACTGAGTGCTGTGGAGTCCCAAAGCATTGCCAGGGGTCCAGTCCTTCCAGACACCGACGTTTTTGCGTGCGGTACCATCACCAGAGCAAGGAACATCTGCCAGGATGCGGTCGAACTTCAAGTATCTGTTCTTGGGCTTGCTGCCATCGGCAGTGGGAAGAGGAGGTAGCTTGATGGAAGGGAACATTGTGGCATCGTGGTTGGTAACAATCAGGTTGGGCGAGCTCAGGCGCTTCATCTGGTGAATAAGCATGTGAGCGCGCTTGTAGTCGCTATCGTTGGCAATCAACAGGCCGGTGCTTCGGCCGTCGTCATTCAGTCCTTCAGGGCCAAGAGGTTCAGGTCCAGCAGTGCCGCTCTTGATCTGCTCAGTGACTTGCGTAATGGCATCTTCCTCGCCTGCATGAAGCAGCTCCATGAGCTGCGCAGACTTACTACCCGGCGCAGCGCACATATCCAAGACAGTCATTCCAGGCCTAGCGTCGATGAGGAGAGGAGGAATCATGCTGACAATCTCCTGGCGACTGATGTTTCCGACGTCGGTCTCGGCGACAAGGAACTTCTGGAACTGGGCAAAAGGCGCAAATCGACGGATGACATTCTTAGGAGTGGTCATGGACCAAGCGAGCTGATCTGGGTACCACGAAACGGGGCGCGGGGGCTCGACGAATTCGTCCTCATATTTAATAGAAGTGATTTCGGGGATGTGGTGGTCCTTAAGACGCTGCTGAACAGCCAGCGCGTGTCTAATAAAAGTCACACAACAGTCAATATCACTTGAAACCTCCCAAAGCGCGAATCGCAAAAAAAGGCTCAGTTGTGACTTACCCTCGAGAACCAGTGAAACGGAAGCTGTTAGGAAGATCCTTGCGCATGGTAGCCCAGAAGTCCTCCTTTTCCTCATCCGGAAGGAACTCAGGCTCATTGTAGTAGCGTTCGAACTTCTCGTTCTCCCTGGTGATATCTTGCCATTGAGAGCGCGTACGGCCTGCGCCGCCGCCGCCACCGCCGCGGCCTTTACCACCCTGCAAGAAAAGAGACACGGTCAGTACAACAAACACCTAATATAGCACGTATGAAGGATAGAATTGCCTTTTTACCGCCACGTTTTCCCATTGTTATGAGGTGCTAAGAGTTACAGGAAAGTGTACTTAAAACAAAATTGCCTTCAAAAAATCTCCCGATCCGATGCGGGATGGTTATGTAATCACCGGATCGACCACTGTAGGTGGGCAGAGTCGAAACATGATCCTCAGTTGCAGAGTGGGCATACCAGCAAAATAATGTCTGAATTCAGGGTTGTGTCTTTCAGCTGGGTACCGACGAAGCATTGCAGTTACAACCTGCGGTCCTGGGGTTGGAAACGGTGGATTGGTCCATTTGAAATCGATGTAATCCGCTGCCATCTCCGCGAGCCACCTTCCGACTCGAAAAGTGAATCTGTCGGTGTCGATTGTGTCGAAAAACTTGACTGAAGATACATCTTGTCTTGTGTGCATCCAGAGCTGTCTGAATCGGTTGATAGTTGCCTTGTCAAATGGGTCAATCAACTGTGCTGGCTCGTCACCGTTGCCAAAGAGGCCCAACTCCCGAGCTTGCTCCTTGGTAGCTCGGATGCAAATGGTGTGTAGGGAGATAATGCATCTCTTCATTGAAGCAAGTACTTCCCATACTAATGACAGTGGGATATTGGACCTATTACGGAAACGCAAAAAAGGGTGGATGACATCTGCACTGATAGAGACCTTTTTGCACAGAATAGGAACGTTTATCAAGTCGAGCAGGTCCTCCTCCAGTCTCATTCTTTGTGTAGGTTCGATAATATCAGGCGCATTGAAGTGAATAATGTCGGTAGACTTCCACCACCATCGAGCATTTGTCATGCAATCCGGCGCAAAAGTAATACCTTCGGGAAGCTTGAATTTGGCCAAAGCAATTTGACGGGATTCCCAACAAACATGAGCAATGGCTGGATACTTCCTGTTGAGGATCCATGCGTGTCTGAGGTCTTGCTCTGGTAAGATATCTGGGTCGCACGGTTCTCCAATCTCAACGACTCGCGCTGGGACTGCAAACTCCCAAATCAACTGGCGCAACTCGGCTGGCAGGGTAGAGAATCGCTCCATGGTGAGAGAAGCTCAGTCACTAAAACATCAATATCAGTTAGAAGAAAACAGAAAGACAAGGGTGAAAAATGATCACCAAATGAAGATATTGAGGTCACATACAACAGTTGAATTGAACCAGTCAGCAGAGATGCCAATCGCCAAAGTAAAGTACGTAGATAGATACTTATGGTTTGAAGTTTTGATCAGGCTGGTATGAAGCAAGCAAAGGGTAAACGATGAATTCAAAGGACTTTGAGATGGAGAAAACACGACGACTTGGATTTTGATGTGATGGAAAACACAAGTGGTTGATAATGGAAGGTGCCGATGAGTATCAAGCACACTAGACAATGAAGGAAAGTACGATGGCGACAGTGACAGTCACGGTCACGGCAATATGCTGGGGGGAAAGAAAACCTTGCAGTGCACCAGAAGAGATAGAACAAACAAAGGAGATAATTGGTATGTTTACTACAAAGGCAGCAAACTATATAGTCTACTATGGCAAACCATTAATTGCTATTTCACACACGAATTTGGGATCTAACAGCCCAACGCAATGATTGATAGTACATTCAAATCAAAGCCGCCAAAATCCCAGTTTTCCTGGAGCATTCAGCAGCTATCTTCACACGCGATCATACTCTAGAACAACTTAGGAGATCATGCGGGACATGTCTCCACGGATGCGCTGGTAGTCGAGGACACCCTCGATGCTGCCGACAGCGCTCATGGCGAGGTCCTGATCCCACAACTTGCGGGTAGCGAAATCCATGACGTCCTTCTCGGTGATCTGGTTGACAGTACGCTCAATATCCTCAGCAGTGAGGCGACGGCCAGTGGTGATGATCTGGCGGCCGATGTCCTCAGCGACGGCGGTGGTGCCATCAAGAGACAGGAGGATGGAAGCCTTAAGCTGGGCCTTGGCACGCTCGACCTCGGCGGAGGTGACGTTGTTGCACAGGCGAGACCACTCACGGAGAGTGAAGTGGATCAGGTCATCGAGCTGAGTAAGGTTCTCGCTGACAAGGTAGATACCCCAGAGACTAATATCAAGTCAGCATGTTTTCGATCAAAGACGTGGATTATCAACAAGCAGCAAGACTTACCCGGTGTCGCTGTAGCTGGTGGAGAAGCTCATGAAGCTGTTAGCGAGGTTGTGGTGGCTGACGTGGGAGCTAAGCTTGCTGCCGAGGAAGGGCGACTGGCCCACGGCACGGTCCCAGTTACCGACGATGGCCTGGGTGACCAGAGCAGTGAAGTAGTCATCATCCTTCCAGCTGACACCCTCGACGGCGAGAGCGATGTGAGCGGAGGGGATGGTGTCGTCGCGGAGACGGACCTCGGAACCGATGAACTCGGGGGTGCGCTTCTGCTCGGCAGTGAGAGCAAGGGCAGCGGATGTAGGTGCCTTGCTGGGGAGGCTACCGAAGTGCTCCTCAGCAAGTCTCACGAGCTGCTCGTGAGGAATGCCACCAGCACCGACCAGGACCATGCGGTCAGCAGTGTAGTTGGTCTTGATGTAGTCGGTCAGGTTGTCCCGGGTGATGGTCTGGATGTTCTCCTTGGGGCCGAGGATGGTGCGGCCAAGGGGCTGGCCCTGGTAAGCGGTGGCGTGAAGGTGGTCGAAGACGACCTCCTCGAGCTGCTTGTCAACCTCCTCCTGCTCGCGCAGGATCACATCACGCTCACGCTCAATGGCACCAGCCTCGAGCTTGGAGTTCTGAAGGATATCGGCGAGGATGTCAACGGCCTTGGGGACATCGTTGTTAAAGGCCTTAGCGTAGTAGACAGTGTTTTCCCTCTGTAGTCGCGATCAGTATTTGGATTGGTAGACGTTGATGGGTGGTTTCCCGGGTCGTACCGAAGTGTAGGCGTTAAGGTGAGCACCCATGTTCTCGATCTCAAGCTCCAATTGGTGCTGGGAGCGCTTGTTGGTGCCCTAGTCATATTCATCAGATAAAAGCGCTTCGTAGTTTGTGGGTTTGAAGGGTCGAACCTTGAAGGCAAGGTGCTCAAGGAAGTGTGCAGTTCCGTTGGTCTTGTCAGTCTCTGCCCGGCTGCCGGCATCGATCCAGACGCCGACCGTCGAGGTTTGGGCCCATGGCGAGTGATCAGTGGCGATCTAGAAGCGAATTAGCTAAATTGCGATGTCATTGAGATGAATTGCTTGGTCGTACCGTGAATCCGTTGGAGAGGGTGGTGGACTGGGTGGTGGACGGCAACGCAACGGGCGACGCAAAGCCACGCTTCACGGGCTGGATGGACTTCAGGGCCGCACGAGTGCGGAGAGCCTGGTTTAGGTTGAAAGCGAGGCGCCGAGAAGCCATTGAGAACGACTTGTATAGGTGGAGGGAGGGGGAAAGGGGGAGAGATGGAGAAAAGAGCTGATGGAGACGCCCTGAGGTTGAGGTTCCGAAGTCTGAAATTGTTCGCCCAGCTCAGCCAATTACATAACCCGCTTTTCCAAACCGCCCTTGACATCCCGAATACTTCCTTACTGTGCATTAATTCGTGATGTGGACTTGAATACTGTCTACATGGGCCTATGTATTGTTTATATTGATATTTACGATACAAAAATACGATCTGCTTGATGTTGAGGTATCCTGATACGCCTCATTTTCCGATCATTCAATTTCGGTCATCCAATTTCGTGACTATTGATTGGCTACATACCCTGCGTCTCATACGAACCGGCTGGCAAACTGTCTAATATTCTCCTCCATGGAAATATCCGCGGCAAAACCCAACTCAAAAGCACGAGCCGTATCAAATCGAGGAGTCCATGATTGGACAATCTTGTCGGTAGCTGCATCATACTTCTCCTCCACAAGATCCCGGCGCTCCTTACCGCCAACTTCCAGCAAAGCATCCAACATCTGCTGAATACTGACCTTCAGACCAGGAAGATTAACAGATCTTGAGTCTCCAAATGCCTCTCTAGGCACGTCGCGCGCATGAATCAAGTTCTTGATAACAGTGTGCGGCGAGCAAATCCACATCTCCGTCTCCTTAGCAACAGGCAGAATAGCCTTCTTACCGTGGAAGGGCTCACGGATGATATCACTAGCGAAACTACTAGCAGCCTGGGTGGGCTTTCCGGCTCTCACCGTCACCGTGGGTAGACGCACACACCGGCCATCCAGGAATCCGCGCCGCGAGTAGTCGTTCAGCAGTGTCTCAATAATGAGTTTCTGCGATCCATATGAGGAAGATGGCATAGGTGGGAAATTTGTCTCGTCAATGACGAATCCTGGTGGTGCAGGGCCGTAGACAGCCAGAGATGATGTGAAGACCACCTTCGCTCCTGGCATGGTCTCGCGTAGCCGGTCCAAAATGTATCGTGTTGCGTCGAGGTTAACGCGGATGCCTAGCTCGAAGTTGGCCTCAGAACCGCCGGACATAATACCGTGGAGGATGTAGACTGTCTCGTAGGGATTGGATGCGCTGATCAGCTCGTCGACCTCTTTGGTGGAGGTGAGATCCGCCTTGACACAGCTGAGGCGGTTTGCATGCTGTGCGGCTGACTCTGGGATCTCGGGCTCAACGATATCGGTGATTGTCACGGTTGTCGTGGCTGGTGTACTTTCGAGGAGGGAAGCTGCCAGTTCCTGGCCGACATAACCCCCCGCACCAGTGATGAGAATCGACATGATGGGTATTCACAAGGTAGTTTGGGCGATTAGGTCAATTGATCGGATCGGTCTGGTTGTTTGCAAGATAAAATAGGAGTATATTCAACCATGTAAAACCGAAAATGGATGTGTTCCCATTATGTAGGAACACAACTTGCGGGGTTGAAGCGGAGCTTTTCTCTCCCCCACGCTCGTTCAGTCATGATAATTTCCCCATTAGCCAATGGTATTATTGTGTCCCACGAATATCATCACTTAATCCGAGTCTCACGCATCAATTCCGAGTCATTTTCTTGGTGCAAGCGTCGGTGAGAAATCCGATTACCGGGAGGCCCGGCGCAAGTCCGAGAATGGGATTAGGACAGCGAGATGACCTAGGAAAACATGTGAGAGAGCTTTTTGACTCTTGTACGATAGTAATAATCAGCAAAATGTTGCTTATTTGTTGGGGACGTTCCGGGTTTGTGTCATATATGCTGTGTCGGTAGACAGACGACACTTGCGGAACAAGCTTGGAACCCTCGAAGACTAGAAGCTAGATCTAAGAAAATTGCTCAGATATTGCCAGCGAAATGTTAGCAAGACTAGAATCGCTTGTATTGGCCACTGGTTGCTACCTAGGTACGGATATCATACGCTAACCAGAGCTATCTCATCACCTCAGATCAGGACACTCAGTATGACACATTCCAGCGTGTAAAAATTCATCGGAAAGTAAAACTAAATTTTAAGACGCAGCCAAAAGTACATAGGCGGAAATACCTGTCACAAGAAAGGTGAAAAACATTCGATACATCACAGAACACGAGACGCCGAGGGGAACATCAAAAGGGAATGGACATGACCAGAGACCAGAGATTAAGACCTTTATGCGGCAGTGCGCTTGTAGATACCAGCGACAATGCAGTGGTCACGCTCGAAGGGCTCGAGGGTCAGCTGCTCCTTGGGCTTAATCTTCTCCTCACGCATCTTCTGGACCTCCTTAGCGAACACAACCTCAGGCTTGGCTGTGCTGTCAATACAGTTGGCCTTGATGGAGACAATAACACCACCCTCAGCCTTGAGGAACATGTGGGCATTCAATCCGACGATACGGGCCTGATCAGGTTGGGCAACATCGGCAAAGATGACATCAACCATGGGCACGAGCATACGGTAACGGAGAGGGTGACGGGCATCCTCAACGATGGGGATGACGTTGGTACGGTGAGTGGCCATGCCGATCAGATCACGGCCAGAACGGTGAGAGAACTCGACGGCGTAGACGTTACCGGTGGGTCCGACAATATCAGCGACGTGAGAAACGGAGGTACCGGAGGCACCACCAATGTAGAGAACCTTGGAGCCGGGCTTCATGTAGATATCATCAAGACCACCCAAGACACCAGCAGCCAACTAGAAAAAAGGAAAGATGTCAGAAAAAAAGCACTAAACAGGCAGTCATGGCTATCGAGGCGATATTGAAGAATTCGGAGAAAAATTCGATAAAGCCGGCAGCGATGCCATCTATCTTTAGCCTAGGAGAAGGGGTATTTACCTTAGAACGGAAGGGGTTCCAGACACGGTACTCTTGCTTAGTGACAGTACCATCCTCAGCTGCGGGGCCGTCAACGGAGATGCGCTTCTCGCCGTAGACGGCAGTTCCAGGTGTAAGGTTCTTGGTCACAAGCATGTCCTCCTTACCGCCGCGAGCGACGAAGATACCGGCGTGGCGGTGAGGCTCCTGTTGGCAAGGGAAAAAAGATTCCGTTAGTGGCTGATACTCATGTCCATGATAATTTCCAACACTTACAATGACAACCTTGGCACCACCACGAGCACCGCCGCCACCGCGGGGAGCACCACGGCCACCACGAGGAGCGCCGCGACCACCGCGGGGAGCACCACGACCACCACGGGCAGCACCACGGCCACCTCCACGGCCGCCGAAGCCACCACGACCACCTCCACGACCACCACGGTCACCAAAGCCACCTTTACCAAGTCAGCAAGGTGAACTGTAATCTTGCAACAAGAAAGAGGATCATGGCCATCGGAGTGATAGAATCACCAGCGAGACTTTGGGCCTGCATGCTTGCTGCTTCGGGTGGACTGGACTGAACAAACCTCGACCACCGCCACGGCCACCGCGGTCACCACCGAATCCACCACGTCCACGAGGAGCGAAAGACATTGTATATGTTTTGAGAAATAAGACTCGGTTGTAAAGGGAGTCAAAGAGGAGGGAGGTTAAGCTGTCGTTTCCGAGTGCTTAAACCGAGTGTAGATGAAAATTGAAATAAAAGTTCCAAGAGAGTCGATAAAGATGGAGAAAAAATTGGCAACGTATCTGAGATAGTTGTATCAAGCAATTCAAACAGAATTGGCCGCTAACTATCTGTCGGATGCGGATCGATACCGTTGCTGCTCGTTGATGCGGTCGAGATTTTTTTTGCGCCTTTGGGATCTTTCAGAAAATCAGAACAGCGCTAGGTTGTTTCTGGTTTAGCGTATCCTCCGTGTAAGGACATCACGTGAAACCATTCCTCTACATCGGTGCCACGTGACTAGCTAAGCCCTGCATTGTTTGAGCCACAAGACTGCGATTGAAAATAGACAAAAATGGTCATTGCATCCTTAGTAACGATATTTCAAGGGTTAACCTGTGAACTAGGTGGTGGAATTAATCGCAAGGAAGGAGGTATTATGCAAACCAGAAAATGGTGTGCTCCTGCCGCATAAGCCTATAGGCGAGATAGAACACTATGATCGATGACCGTGGAGAGTAACAATTGATTTCTTGGTAATCCCAGCTCATAATCCGCTATGGAATAAAATAATAAGAAAGTAAAATAAAGCCCCCCTTGCAAATAAAGAATAATACCCTCCCATTGAGGTCGCCATTATGTATATACAAACATAACAAAAACAATCAACTACTCCCCAAAGAAGTAGTAGTTGGCAGCATATTGCATTTCAAATTCAGCTGGCATATCCTTGCAGGTCTTTGGTGGTGACCCAGCAGCAGTGTTGACTCGATAGACACTTTTGTAGTTGCCCACTGTGCCATCGGTCGAAGTGAGGTAGAGCCAAGGCACAGCACCGTACGTCCCTGACAATGAACCTGAGGGTGCATCAATTGCATCTTTCTTCTTAGTCATGACAATGCCATCTTGTTTTTCGGGTGTGGTGTCCAAGTTGAACTCGGGGGTTGTTGCATCAAAGAAGAAATGGTGACCCAGCAATTCGAGGTTGGCGGGAGGAAACGAGGCATATTCGTCGGTTGGTAGGGAAATCCCGTATGCAATGTTTGGCAGCTTTGCCAGGAGATCGGGGAAGTTGGCTGCAATGCATGTAGCATTGTAGAGTCTTGCGACGGCTCCTGTCGCCGCGGGTGTGGATTTGGAAGTAGAGTCTGCACATGTATAGTTCTACTTTATCATCAGTAGTGTGACTCAATAACGTATCCCAAGAGCTTTTCATACCTGGGTGCCCCGTCCAAGTGCAACATATTTCGGGTTTAGGCCTGACGGGCTGGTCAATCCCGAAGCATAAGAGGGCAGAGCAATCTTGGAGGCTTCGCAAGCCCACGGTGATCTGATGTTGTGCTTTGCGGTGTGGATGTACTCGCTCACTTTCCCATAGAATTCGGCCAGTTCATCAGTCCAGTCATATGCATCGTCAAGGAGATTTGTTGGGGCAGCAAGTGATGTTGCTGCTAGACAGATGATAAGAGGAGCGAAACGCATTGTTACTATATGTTTATGCTAGTAGGAGGGGAATAGCGGGGCGGTCAATGGCGGTGACTTTTTCTGGTCAATTAAGGATTGTCCAGCAAGCCTTTGATGCAGGTCGGGTATGAGGATGAAAGGGAAGTAAGCGGGTTGAAGAAAGGAATGGTAAGGGAGGGATTGACATGATAAATTGTCCGGGCCGAGGGGCAGGTATACATATAGATACGGTGGTAATTGAAACTAATCTTCAATTCAAGCATATCTCAAAGATAGTAACACAGGTCCGACTCGAAACAATGCCGTGCTATTAACAGAGTGATCGATGCAACCTGCAGGTACTAGCAGGGATTAAAGCTCGATCACCCACTGTCATTGGTGGATGGACGCGCCCAGGGCTGACCCTCCCAGTCTCTTTGACTTCTGATTTGTCGTTGGCTGCAAACAACCTTTGACTAAATCATGATAGCGACGCGCTAAGAAAAACAACGGGGGTTTCCCTTGGCGGTTCAGTTCTAGGAGCTTGAACCGAGCCAATGTAGTGAGCTCTATAAATTCCCCGAAGCTATTAATAAGTCTGACTGAAGAACAGTGCCAGTGCCATGTGTGTTAGGCGGTTAGATATACGAAATTATTACCAGTACAGGTTAGTGTGCAGAGAGGATGCTAGCATTTGTGCAGAACTCGGGAAATTGTTGCAGGCATTGGCTACGTGGGTCCCGGCACTTATCAAATAGAGCTTGTTCATGTTTTCAATGCCATATTCCTAATTTTATGCAGTCAATTTGTTTACAATCTTTCCAATGTTACCTTAGACTACGGAGGTTGACATAGCGGGGTTGGGCTTTCCCGTCTTATTTTTTTTTCTCTTTTCGGCGTTACAACGTACTGGCGCGTAGATAACGTCATCTTACAAATTTTGGCTATGACCACTTGGTTATTATTGTAGCATTTGTAGCAACTATTCATATGATTGCTGATATCTGTTTTTATCAACTCTCGGCATTTTGGGTTGTACTTATTTGACATAGTCAAGCGACGGGTGTGATATATATATCTCCGCTAGGCCACGATTCTTTGACACTAATGCACCATATCCGAAGCAAAACCCGAAGCAGTACCGATCTAACAGGGACCCTAGTACCTAATTGACATATATGATTATCCAAAATAGAAATTGGGGAGGTTCACGGGAATGCTCTGATATCTCAAGCATCATTGACCTGCAAGCATCATGCATCAGCTTCAAAAGAACAAGTATTATTGCGCCGAGTTCCTACGGATCTGCGGTTCGGCCCTTCTTATCCTCTTCGTCTTTTTGCACATTTGTACTGGTGGCGTTGCTGCTCTATATTTTTATATTATTTCCAATTGACCAATCAATCCAATGGAGTAAATGTCAATCAGTCAGCTAGGTGTTGTGTTGGTTGATTCTTTGAACATATAAAGAAAACACAACAAAACTTCCCGGTTTTAAAGGAGCAAGCCTAGATAGACAGAGGTTTAGGACAAGTCCCATCCCATCTAAGAGGCTAAGTACAGCCAAACAAGTCTCCTTCATAGCATACGAAGGGGGTGTAAGCATAGGGCTCGGGCTACTTCGGACATACGTTTATAAATAAAACTTCGCTAACGACTCCCCCCCCCCAACCCCCGGCACCGCGGTCATGATATCTAACCTTGGAAAGGTCCGAAACCTACGATCATCACACTATATTTAGTCACAGACACATGAAATATGCCAGAAATCAAATTTACACACGATGCAGGTCGACCCACATCCCAGAATAGTACAACGTAGAGCAACCCCGAACGCCGGGACTTATGATCAGTCATGAGGAGAAAGAAAAGAAAAAAAAAGGAACTCCGGAGCTCTTCGCTGTGCAATCATCGGACAAACCCTTGGAACATTAGTGGAAACCTTCCTGCTGCCAGTCATCACCGTGCAGTTGCCCCCCGCCATTTCCGGTGCTCCCTCCGCCCCCACTGCTACTGCCGTATGCAGCAGCAGCGCTACCGACGGCGCCCATAGCGCTATGCTTCTCTATCTCCGTCGTGCTCATCATATAGAGCACAGTGAAAAGCAGTAGATGGAGTGCAAAGCAGTAACCAGCGAACAGGTTCCGAGTCGTCCGGTTGGCGAGAATGACACGGGTGAGAGAGAAGACAATCCGCTCTGGTAGGCTCATGCGTTTGTATGCGCGTGTTGATTCACGGCCGCGGAACGCAGCAAATGGTGAGATTCTCGCCTCGTAGGCATTTTGGTATCGGTCGAGGGACAGACCTGAAGGCGTGTCTGCAGAGGTATAGACAGAAGTTGAGCTGGGGGTGTTTGCAAAGGACGATGCAGATGTGGAGGCCCCCTGACCACGACTGTAGGTCGAGACATAGCGAGTCTTTTCGTAGAGACTCAGGTTGTCCTTTTGGAGGGATGCAACTTCCTGTCGGAGGGACTTGACAGTGGAATATAGCTTTGACAGCTCCTCTTCGAGTTCGGCATTCTTCTTCTTGAAGCGGTCTCGTTGGGCCTGGATCATAGGTAGGAGGCCAGAACCGCCGCCAACGGCTTCTCCTGCACGGATAGATTCCATGGTGTTTGAAGACACGGCACTCTGGTCAAAGCCAGAGATGATGGATGAGGTGGGTGATGATGCGCCCCGACGGGCAGAGTGGGGGTATCTTGACGTGTAGGTTCCTGCGACAGACATCGCTGTGGATGGGAATGTATTCGCAGCCTCCTCTTGCACACGAAGGAGGTCATTTTCAAGAGTAGTTGATAGGGTACGTGACTTTTCCAGCTCTCCCTTCGAAGTCGAAAGCTCAGTTCGTAGAGCTTCGAGCTGCCCTTGGATATCGCGGTGCGACACTCGCAGGAGGGTGAGATCATCCGTCAATTTCTTATTCCGGGCCATAAGGAGTTGCTCCAGGGAGTTCTTGTCTTTAGACTTGGCACCCTCACCATTAGCGTCAGCCACAGTACTATCGCCAGCACCGTCTCCCGTCTCATCATCATCACCGGCTGCAAACTCAATCGACCTGATCATTTCCAGCTCCCGGCGGATCTCATCGTAGTCGGCTACCTTTGCTAACCGCACACGCAACTCGTCTCTTTCCACCGCTGCCTTTGAAGCTATTCGCTCCGATTGAAGCAGTTTAGCTTGCCAGGTGTGTCGTTCCGAGTCTTTGTCAAATCGCGCAGCATCCAGTTTCCGAAGCAAAGAAGAGTTCTCTGACTGAAGTCGTAGATAATCGGGGTCGTCCTCAACGGAGATTGGGCCAGTTGAATGTGATGCAGCCTGAGCCAGCTCCAACCGCATTTGTTCATTGCGGGCTTCCACATCAGCCAATCTCAAGCTTGTTTTCTCTAAATCGGCAGAAACGAGCTCGAGCTCAGCTGCAGTAGCGCCACTCCGCGAACCCTCACTATCATCACCCTGATTCTCACCCTCACCCAGGCGCTGGGAGACTTCATAGCTTGCTTTGAGTTCCTTGATCAATCGATCCTGGTTTTCCACTTTCTCTTCCAAAGCCTTCTCCTTTGCCGCCCAGTTATTTGTCTTCTCTGTCAATACAGCTTCCCACGATGCTTCGATCTCCTTAGCTTTTGATTCCTGGCTTTCCTCTAGTCTCTTCCGCGCAGCACGTTCCTCCTGCAGGCGTTTCTCGGTCTCCTCTTGTTGTCTAGTGAGACGATCCACCGACTTCTGCAATTGGTCCCGTTCTGAGGTCAGTTTGGGAACTGTATCTTCGGACAGGACAAGGGAGTCGACAGAAGCTTCCAGGAGTGGGTAGGGATCTGGAGCCTCGGATAATGAAGAGTATAGTTGTAAGAATGAGGACGATGAAGTCTTGCCTTGGTTGGTCAAGAGATCGATAAAGGACTGATAGGATTTCAGTAGTGTTTTATATTCCGCGAGCTTAGATTCATCATCTAGCTTCTTGTAGTCTTTTGTCTTCTGCGCCAGCTCCTTTCTTTGCACTAGTGCATCGCGCTGTTGCTCGACGAGATCGGTAGCGGTTGTATCGAGTTTCGCAATAGTATTGGTCAAATCAATGCCTATTATACGTCAGTAAAGTCTTGGCAATACATAAGACAATAATTACCTCTCCAAGCTGAAATGGCACGTTGGAACTTGTTGGTCTCTTCGGTCAATTTGCTGGATATTGGTGATCCAGGCTGGCTGTCATGTTGGCCCTGAGAAACCAAACCCTCTGTAATGGCAAATGAATCCATCGTCGGTCCTAACCCCAAGGGTCTGCACTGTCACCCCACATCAAATAGCAGTCCACCAAGGGGAAAGATGGATATCTGTTATCGCGAGGAACAGGACACGCGGCGCACGGGCCGATATTATTCCGGCTGTATGTGTACAACGTACGACCTGAAGTTGAGGTTGTTGGATACAAGTTTATGACAAATGTGAATATAAAAAAACAGGGCAATATCCAGTGACCTCGAGCATGCACGCTGTATAACGGGTGTGTTTTTTCAAGATGACAGCAATGAACCCGAGGCACCCGTTTACAATAGTACGAAGCATGGTAGCATATAACGGCCACGGACAAATTAGTGTGACCGCCTTACTGACCGCCTTACTGACCGCCTTTATATCCTACTTTCTCGTCATATTTAAAGCTCCAAATTGTCGATAAGAACCATAAAAAAGAGAGCAGACAAATACATATCTTTAATAAGTGTAGTTCTCAGCAAATATGCTTTGATATCAGCGTGTATAGTCAGAATTACACCTTAACCGGCATCTGTAGATCACACTATATTCTGCCAGACCAAAGAACTACCAAGTGCAGTCGTTCTTTCCGCCCTCAACTGTGGCCCCTGAGCTTTGGCCCCAGCTACTGACCGCCCTCACATCGTCACTCTCCAAGCTTGCGGGGAGATGCCTGGAACTACAGCCTCATAATGGCTTCAGGCGATGGAATTGGTCCCCGCAAGAGACGCAAGACCAGTCCGCCAGGGACTGTACCTTATTTGTTACATTCCCTCTTTGAGGATGTGCCATTAGCAACCGAGCATAGCTCCGATGTCTACATCACCTGTGTTGAATACTGGAGTAAGCTTTATCTGTTTTGGTCGTTGGGGCTGCCTGCTTGATGACCCTCGAGCTGACCAACCATTGGACAGATGAAAATCTATACATTGGCACCTCTGCAGCCGAGATATTGCACTTCGTATGCCTCCCGCCAGCATCCCCAGACGAAGCCGCCGAGCCTACCTTTATATTGGCATCCCGATTACCGATCCTATTCTCCCAGAGTCCCCCAGCGGGCAGTGACCAAGAAGGTGTTCGACAAATAGTTGTATTATCCTCAGTGAACAAGGCATGTGTCCTCTGCAATGGCACTGTTACGTTTTACATGCTGCCGGAGCTCAGCCCGGCTTTTGGAGCCACAAAGGTCAATAACTGCCGCTGGATCGGTGGGTTGGACCTCAACTGGGATGCAGAGAACGGCGAGGATCCGACCATCATGATTGCTGTGCAGAATAGGATCATGCTGGTCCAGATTGGGGATGAGGCGCGACGGATCAAGAAGATCGAGTTTCCTGGTTGCTTAACTGCGGCGCGACGAGGAACGATCGCATGTGCTGCGGATACATATTCATACTCATTACTTGAAGTGGCGCACCAACAGAAGATCCCGCTCTTCCCGATATCCTCTTCGAATGAGGTCTTTGAATCAGGGCATGTGGAAGATATGAACCCAGCACCCCGAACTCCTCTCAAACGTTCGCCCTCTTCCTCTTACCCCGCCTCCCCACCGAGCGATACTTCAGGGCACGGCAGAAGCACTAGTTTGAATGCCTTTGTGGGAATGCTCTCACCGCAGGCACAAGCGGCTCAGCTAGATAGGTCGCCATCAGGGACACCTGATCCTTTCACATCTACCGCAGAATCTAGAAGATCAAGCTCGGAGGAGCGAGATGGAAAGAGTTCCCCCAAGCCCCCCAGTGACCAAGAGCCAAACAATAAATCTCCCACCAGCGACAGCTTGAAGCCCTTACCCCCTCTACCTCCACCAGTAAAGCAAAGCTCGAAGCGTCTCCAGCCTCATGTGGTGTCTCCGACGCCTTCTGAGTTTCTACTTGTGACTGGAACTGAGGAAACAGAACCGGGCGTTGGGATGTTTGTCGACATGGACGGTGAAGTCGTTCGGGGTACAATTAACTTTCACAGGTTTCCAAAGTCGGTTGTGATTGATACAAACGAGAATGATGAAATTTTCCAGACTGGTGGAGATGCTAGAGAGGAGTTTGTCCTCGCTGTAATCGAAGACGAAGACGAAGACACTGGAAAGTCTCGAACAAGACTTGAAATCCAACGTTGGGACGACGACCCAGGGGAGACTGAGCGGAACAAGAAGTGGTTAGAGATACCATCTCCCGGAGAGACACAATCTACTCAAGTTGGCCTCCGACACACCATCAGCGCTAGCCATCTTGAGCTCAATGAAATCGGCCAGCTCTTGCGGATGGTCCGGCTCAAAAACCCCACGCTGCCCCCACATGTGTCATTAGCGGATTCAAGGACACAGGCATCCATCGAGCACTCCCAGAAGGAGAAAGAGCTGTTCGATTTGCAAGAAATGACCGACTCGGATGGATCTAAGAAGAGCGACGGTTCAGCAAGCCAGGGCTGGGAGGCTCAACGCGATGCAGAAGAAGCAAAGTTTGCACATGGACTGGGCAAAGTCCAAAGCAGTCTTGTCATCTGGTCTGGATCTCAAATATGGCGCGTACTGCAGAATCCATTGATAATCCAGTTGGAGGGCGCCTTGCAGAGGGCCCAGGAGACGGCAGAGAACGAGCACACGGTGCTGCGTAGGGATGCCATTCTGGATCTGCTACTGTCCGTCCAGGATACCGAAC
The DNA here is from genome assembly GCA_928213465.1 of Penicillium sclerotigenum. Lineage (NCBI taxonomy): Eukaryota > Fungi > Ascomycota > Eurotiomycetes > Eurotiales > Aspergillaceae > Penicillium > Penicillium sclerotigenum. Next base: position 50,429 of record CAKMRK010000196.1, on the reverse strand, counting down.
CAAAGACCGAGGCCGAATTCATTGGACTGAGCTATGTGAAGCAAAAGGCCAGCCTTATGCTTTATGGAGACCTTCTTTCCATGCAGCCAGACGACCGCAATGCCACAGCAATTGATGGCACCGAAAAAGCGCTACTGGCAGGTAACCTTGACCCGCGTTTGGCATTGCTATTTATTCCCCTGTTGCGATGTGAAGTTTTGCAGGGGCCTGAGGGAATATGGATACACGCTGGACTGGCAAGCATGGCGGGAAAATATATTGAACAAGTCGGAAAGATAGGCCTTGAATCCTCCGGATTGGATGCTTCTCGCAGTCCTGTTCTCAACATGGTGAAACGGTTCCTTCTCTCCTGGCAGCAGAAGCGCGGATATGGTAGCATCACCGATGAGACATATGTTTTGGATAGCACAGATGCCGCACTGTTGCATCTGACCTTAGAACAAGATGCCTATCTGACGCGAGATCAGCGGGCAGCGTCGCCAATCCGCCCCGAGTTGAATAGACTAGTCGACAATTGGAAAGGCAATTTCGATCGAGCAGTGATGCTCCTGGAGACATACAAGAGGCTTTATGTTCTAAGCCGTTTGTATCAAAGCCAAAAGATGTCTCGAAACGTCCTCAAAACCTGGCGACGAATCGTCGATGGGGAGACTGACGCTGGCGGAGAGGTCTCCGCAAATGGCGTGGAGACGCAGATGCGCAGGTACTTGGTCAAAATCAAGGACGTGCAGTTGGTTGAAGAGTACGGCTCTTGGCTGGCTGAGCGAAACCCCAATCTGGGCATCCAGGTATTCGCAGACAATGCTAGCCGTGTTAGACTGGAACCGGCGGATGTTGTTGCTTTGCTCAAGGAGCGAGCTCCAAACGCGGTCCAGGTCTATCTAGAGCATCTGGTATTTGCGAAGAATGTGAGACGTTTTGTTGCCTTAGCCTATAAGCATCTAACTAACTTGTGAATACAGTACACGCAATATGCCGACGACCTGATCTCATACTACTTAGACACGGTACTCTCCGTGCTCGAGTCATCCCACGAGGCACGAACTTCTTTGGCCGACTCCTACTCAACCTATCGAGCCTTGCGTGCACCCAAACCGACATATCTAAACTTCATAATCGAGAATACCCCTACAGAGCCCTGGTGGCAGTCCCGACTCCGGTTACTTCAGTTGCTGGGTGGCATCTCCGGCTCCCAATTCACCTCCCAACCCCTCCCAACAGGAATCAGTTACTCAATCCCCAACGTCCTCACCCGCATCGAGCCATTCCAGAACGAGCTAGTTTCAGAATGCATTATCCTCGACGGCTTACAGGGCCACCACGGCCCGGCCCTTCATCTCCTCACACATGGACTAGGCGACTATGACTCTGCAATCCGCTACTGTCTCTTTGGCGGCCCACGCAGCTCTTCTTCCTCTTCAACAGGCGCCCCGCCAGAGCTAGCAGAATACGCCCTACAGAAGACGCTCTTCCGCCACCTGCTCGACGAGTTCCTGCAGATTGAGGACCTGTCAGACCGCATCGAGCGTACAAGCGATCTTCTCGCACGCTTCGCGGCATGGTTTGATGTCCGCGAAGTCCTCGATCTTGTACCGGAGGATTGGAGCGTTGATATTCTCGGCAGTTTCTTTGTGCATGTTTTCCGCACCCTTGTGTCGCAGACTCGCGAGACGCGCATCGAACGTGCCCTTAGTGCGGGTCTGAATCTGCGCATTGGTGCTGAGTTCATCGATGGTATGGAGAAGGTTGGGCCCTGGATCGAGGAGGCAGAGGGTGTACGAAGGTTGAAGGATGCACAGCCGCAGCAGGTTTCCTTACCAGCCTTTGACCCTAATGATGATGCTTCTGATGACGATACCGAGTTTGGAGAGACGGTGGGGCCTACATCTGGGGAAGTGGGCCAGTAGATCGATCAGGGAGAGTGTACAGGATAGTAATGTTGGCTTTTCATCTATGATACCTACGCAGTTTGCTCAGATACCTTTCGTGTTGACTTTGTTATTTTTTTTTTGGTTATATCCTAGTTTGGTTTTGGCGCTATGTATCATAAGCCCCCCAAATTCATCACCTCCTTCTATGAAAAGAAAAGAGAGACGACAAGACAGAACTGCACCACAACAATAGGTAGTCCCATCATGTACATTCAAAGTCGAAAGAAAAGAAAAAAAAGCGAAACCATCATATTGTGTTCGTTCCCTTCGTAGCTACTGATGAGCGTATGTTCCGGCGCGGGCCGAAAGCCAGTGGGACATTAAGGTGTGTAGTGTTTTGAAGCTCCAACCCAGATACAGGATGTTCATTTCCCAAAATGACATCCGGATTCGGAATGAAAAGCCGGAAAGGAGATAATACGTCAGAAAGAGGGCTTTTTGTTTTTTGTTTTACTCTTCTGCTTGCAAGAAAGGGTTGGGAATTTGCTCGCTACCATCGACGGGGGAGATCAGCACGATCAAAGTACCACGAGCGACGATCAAACCCATTGAGCGGGTGGTAGTGTTACCCTCCTCATCTGTAGAATTTAGTATATAAGGAGCAAAGAGATAGAGATTCAATTCAAGTAAGCAACTTGGAACTCACCACGCATAGTCTCCTTAACATTGTCGAGGACCAGGTTCATCAGTTGGTCATAGCCTTTGAGGGTACCGGTGACTGTTATTATAGTTAGCATATATAGTTCATAGGTGGCGATGAGAAGTCATTTAAAACCCCAAAAGTAAAAAAAAAGACCAAAAAACAAAAAGTACGAAATAAATGAGATATATGAGAATAAATCAACCCAACATACCCTCACGACCACCACTGAACTTCACTTGAACATCCTTGTCCATGTACTTGTTGAGATCCAAGATGTTTTCCTTTTTGGGCTTCTCCTGTGCACCGCCACCACCGCCACTTTTCTGCTGGCCCTGGCCGCCACGTCCTCCGCGACCGCGACCGCCTCGGAATGAGCCCCGTTCAGACATGGTGTAAATTGAGGGATTTAGAAAAAAAAAAAAGGAGGAAGAGACTAGAGGGAAGCAAGATTGGATCCGAGGGATACAGACGGGTATCTCGGTATCTCTTGTGTATTGGGGGGGGGAAGCGGAAGGTACGAGCAAGGTGGGCGCGTATATGAGGGATTTTTAGGTGGAAAGTAGCCTCAGGCACAGATGAAAGGATGGAAGTGGGGAGTCCGCCTTGGTATGGAGATTACCAATTACCAGTGTATTCTTGCGTTTGATGGCCACAAGGGATTCCGCGCGGAAGTATTTTACAGGTATTTTACAGATATATTACAGGTATTTTGATCTTCCCGATCTGGACATTGCAACATTTCAACATTTCGATGTTTGAAGGATGTTAACATTCCTTTCTCATTTTTACATGCATAGATGTTTTTAATGTACATTATGTATCCCTATTACAATTATTTTTTTTTCGAGTAATCTCATCTCTCCATGATTATTGTGATTCCCTCCGAACTCCCGGGACAATGTTTCAGCCCGCTGGCCCGTTCAGGCATCAGCGAAAAAGACATCTCCACAAGGCTAAGGCTTAATTTCGGTATGGAGTGATTGATAGATTGAACCTATTAAAATAGGCTCTGGATCTGCGATTGTAATTACATAGACTTTTGCTCTACAGGATATGCGAGACTATACTCCGTAGGTAAGGAGTGTCGTACATCTGTTTGGCGTATCGTAGGGCAGCGGAACCCTCCGGCGGGACTCCGCTGAGGGCTCCTGTGGCCAGTTACTTGAGTGGAAGTTCCTCACATTTTGGGCGAGTTGCAATCGGAATGCCTGTCACACTATTCGTCAGTCACAATTAAAAATAAAAAGAGTTCCTCCGAGTTCCGGGGCCAACGGAAACACAGATCACGTTTTTCCTCTCCACTCCTGTGCGCTGTTCCGTCCCTCTGTAGGGTGCCATATGCTTTTTCTCCTTTCATTTCTTCACCTTCATGGATGTTGCTTGAATCTCATAAAAGGAGTTACCTGCCGGTTTCTCTCCGCGCAAGCCCGGTTTATCTCCGCGGAACCTTCATACTTCGCGCTCTTATCTAACTCTCCGCGACTTCCAAGCTTCTCTCTCTCTCTCTCTTCCCTCCAATCTCTTTCCACATCCCAAACCAGCTCTAGGGTATTGATAGGGTCTCCTCCCAATTCCACCCACAATGGAATCCCACGCCCCAACGGCGGAGTCATCTCACAAACGACCTCGGTCTCCCACCGCCGATCACGGCGTGTCGAAAATGCCCAAGACGCACTCGAACCACCTGCAGATAAACTATCTCGCACGTCAATACACTGACAACATACCGCTCGTCTCCGTCAATGATAACATGCCCGCCATCATCCGTCTGCTTGACGATTACGACGGCGTTCTACACCGCCACGAGAGCATCGCCGGAAATCTGGGCGCATCCCCGCTCGGTCCAATCTTGATCAAGCGATTCGAGCGTCTATTCGATGGACCACCGCAAGTGTTGAAATCCCATGTCAAAGATGGACCTACGGTGACTTGGCTCGATGTGGTCGAATTCGCGAAGAATAAGCCCGAGCAGTTCAATCTGGAGAAGTCGCGCAACGGCGTGCGAGTCTGTCAGTTCTATACCAAGCAGTGTCGTGTGGAAATCAGCGAGGAGGATTTCGTTTTGATTGCGTCCGGCATGCCACAGAAGATGATCCCGCCCCAGCCTATCATCGAGGATGAGGAAAAGGAGCTGGGCGCGCTGGAGATTCTTGAGAAGAGGTTGCATCACATAATCCAGATGGCTGATCAAGGTAAGGGATTCACTCTGAACATATATCAGTCTAGGTGTTTACCGACAATTTTTGTGTCTTTAGTCTCTGCTCGGGCGAGACAGCTTAACCATAGGTTGAAGAATCGCCGCAATGCTATTGTCACCCGACGAGAAAACGATGCTTCTCTACATTCCCAATCTCGAAATGCCACCGAAGTCTGGCACGATGCCAACGGTCATGGCCCAGGTAATGGCCATGCATCATCTCACCCTTCTCCATCTGGTTTCGTCGCTGTCAACACTCAACGTCCCGAAGGCGAGCACACCGAGGAAAACCCTCTATCCTCCCAATTCATGTTCTCACAATCCACTGATAATGTCACCATGATCAACGGGCAATCAATCAAAGGCGCTTCCCCAACAACCCGTGCAGACTTGATGAAGAGGTTTTTCACAACAGCCGACCGCCACGCCCGCGGCTATGACGACGCAACAACCCCAGTCAACCCTCAACCACTCCCTCGACCTCGTGCCTCCGATCCAGCAGACTACAGTCTGTACAACCCCGCGACGGGAAATGCAAACGCAACCGCAACCGCAACCGCAGTCGCCATCCCAAGTACCCCATCATCCCTCCTGCCGCCTCCAAAACTAGTCCACCAAGAAAAAGACGATGGAGGTCCCTTCAAGCTAGAAATGATAGCCCGCATGGAGGAGCTCCAGCGTGGCGAGCGTGTAATCCCCCCCTGTGACCGCTGCCGCCGCCTCCACATGGACTGTCTCAAGAACCTCACAGCCTGCGTTGGTTGCACGAAGAAACACGCCAAGTGCTCCTGGCGCGATGTCAAAGAAGAAGAAATCACAGCCATGCGAGCGAAAATCACCACGTCAACATCTCACGAGCGCCTCAACAACGACCGCTCCAATTCAAACCTTACCCCAACCCAGTTCGGTATGGGTCCCCTGCCCCCGATCTCGGCTGAGCGCGAGCATCCCCGAGAACCACCCTTCGAGCCCGAAATGCACGCCTACTACTCTCAACACCGACGCGAGTCCGCCCCTTCTGCCCCAAACCCGGCTCCGGGGTCTACGGTTCCAATGGAGCTGCCTTCAAGCAGTAATTCCCCGCGCCGGGCAGTGAGTGAGACGGAGAACCGGGATCGTCCTCGTGCCCCTGCTGGTCGTGCTGTGGATCGCTCCGAGGATGAGGATCCTGATGCCAATCAGCGGCTCCGACAGGCTATCTTGGATACTGTGGATCATCACACTCGTGTTGCTGCAGCTGTACAGGAGAGGGAGCGTGGTGCAGAGCGCGCCGGGGAACATCAGGCTATTGTTCTTCCTGCTCCAAACCCGGCTCCGGGTTCTGGTGCTGGTGCTTATGACCGTGAACGAGAGCGGGAGGCTGGTCGTGATCGTGACCAACGTATGGTGCATGCGTAGATAATTGGCTTTCCTATTGATTTGTGTGGTTTGTTTATTTTCACATGGCCATTGGCAAAATGGGTTGGGTGTGGGAGTACAATGTTAAGTACTATGTTAGATATCCCTCTGATTAGCGTTTTTTTGTCCCCTTCTTTTCCTTTCCTATCAATATCTTCTCACTTTCTTTTGATCTTGAAATGACTTGTAAATACCCTTGTCTACCTCTATCCAAGCAAGGTTTCCTACTGTATTCGTATATGCTATTGCTCTGCGTCTGGATATCCGGCATATCTCGACAGTTATAACTATTTATAGATATTTTGAGCCGATGCCTATGTAGTTCGGATATAAGGTCTCTTGTGATATTGTTTTAATTCTTAAAACACTGGGTATATATATACTCTATCTTTATATATAGTATATTCTAGCTATTCCTTCGTGATATCACCGTAACTACCTATGTAGACCTCCATAATATAACTATAACCCCGCGCTGACATATTTCACCAAGACATCCCGGATATATAATCTGCCATGAAGACATCCGTTCTCCCCGTAGTATCCTCTACCAAGCATAAGAACCCCGGCATATAAATCCGAATTTACATCCGATGGAGGTGGATTAGTGGGGGGGTTGTGGGGTGAAAAGGTTACCATTTGGGAGTTTCCGATTGAACGAACTTCTGTTGTATCTCCTTGGGGAAAAGAAGAACAACCCACTATAACATATAAGAAGCCCCCAGGTTCTATGTAGCTCTAAACCTATTTACTATTCTCTCCAAAGCTCCAAAACTACAAAAGTACAAAAGTACAGCCCACCATGGATCCCTCCCAAGTCAAGATCCCCCCAATGAAAGACCAAACAGTGGACAACATCACCGACAATGTAATCACAATCAACAGTCTCTGCCAAGACAACCGCATGAAATACATCCTTGAACGCCTAGTAACCCACCTCCACGACTTCGCCCGCGAAACCCGTCTCAGCAGCGACGAATGGATGACCGGCCTCCGCTTCCTCACAGAAGTCGGCCAGATCTGCACAGACGTGCGACAGGAATTCATCCTGCTGTCCGACGTACTGGGTCTATCTATTTTGGTCGACTCAATCGACCACCCAAAGCCAAAGGGCTCCACAGAAGGAACAGTCCTGGGCCCATTCCACACGCACGACGCGGAGGAAATGCCCGCTGGTGATTCCATGTCGCATGATCCGAAGGGCGAGCCCTTGTTGGTCGTTTGTACCCTGCGCGATTTGCAGGGGTTGCCTGTGGAGAATGTCAAGATTGATATCTGGGAGACGGATTCCACGGGTCATTATGATGTCCAGTATGCGGGGAGGGACCGGCCTGATGGGAGGTGTATTATGCGCTCTGATTCGGAGGGCGTGTTTTGGTTTAAGGCTATTACCCCCGTGCCGTATCCTATTCCTCACGATGGGCCTGTTGGGAAGTTGTTGAAGAAGTTGCATCGTCATCCGTATCGGCCTGCGCATATGCATTTTATGTTTGAGAAAGAGGGTTATGATCATTTGATTACGTATGTTCTTTTGGTTTTTGTTTCTTTGGTGAAACTATATTCCATGCTGACTTGATCCTAGTGCTCTCTACCTCCGCAATGACCCTTACGAAACCTCTGATGCTGTCTTTGGCGTCAAGGATTCTTTGACCGTGGATATCGGCAAGGCTGACGCGGAGATCGCGAAGAAATATAACGTCCCCGAGGGCCATCCACTGCTCACATATGACTTTGTGCTCGTGTCCGACGGAGAGACGAGCGAGTTGCGTGCGCACAATTCCAAGGTCGCGCTGGATAAGCTGGGTCGGAAAGTCAAGATTGTCAATGGGCTGCCTGTGCCGGACCTGGATTAAATACTGTTACGAGAAAAAAAAAGAGTGTACATGGGAGATATCCCTTGATGTTGGTGTGAGTTTGGCTGGGAGCGACTATTCTTTCTTCCAACACCCAGTTTTCGCTGCATAGCAAGGATTAGTGAATACAAGATCTTGACGAAGCAAGCTTGTCCCGGAAGCGAGACTGCCAAAGATAACCTGCATATATGTATTCCGTGGATTTCCGGTCTTGATTGAAATATGTAACATGTTCTCAGCGATGACTGGTGCTCTTGTTGATCCAAGTCGTTTCTCGAGTCTGTGCACCGTACGACGACCGGACTGACGACGACTGAACAGTTCCGATGTAGTTTTAGTCAGTTTTATACTACTGGTACAACCAGAAATCAAGATAGCCAACAGGGGGTTGATGGAGCCATTTGCGTCTATATAGGCACAACACCATGGCTTGATCGAGCATCTGCATTTAGCTTCGATTCCCCCGTCAATATCGGCACTATGCGTTCCACTTATCTTTTCTTGTCTGTGGCTGCTCCGTTGGCCTCGGCATTTGTCATCCCCGATGAGAGTATACTTGCAGAGATAGCCTCTGCGACTACCCCAGCTGTGAATGATCGGCTGTCTAAAGTAGATGTTGAGATGAGCCCGTTGGACATCTCCCCGGATGAACATAGAGGCCGGGGAAGAGACAGGACCTGGCGCGATAACGATGAATATCCTGAACACGGCGATTGGCCCGGATTCGATGAAGATGCGCACGGAAGATGGCCAGCTGGTGATCGGCCCAGACATGGGGGATGGCCCGACGATGAACACCCTGGGTATGGAAGAAGACCGGAACACGGAGGATGGTCTGGACACCGAGACGACGAAGACAGACGGTACCCCCCACACCCCCGACACGGAGACTGCAGAGACGATCACGGCCACGACCACGACCACGACAGATACCGGCCACATCCAATCCACCGACCAATCGACGCCTGCCCCGGCCCGCTCTGCCACGCTGATAAAACAACATGGGAACTCATCAAAGCAAACGAGCATACCTCCCGACTCGCAGAGCTCATCGCCGATGACAAAGACCTGATTGAGGTCCTCAACAGCACAACAGCAAGCCACACCTTCTTTGCGCTCACGAACCAAGCGCTAGAGGGACTTCCCCGGCGAAATGGCCCCAGTCCCAAGTTCATGTCCAGCTTGCTGCGGTACCATATCCTACCCGGTCGATTTTCCATTCAGCACATCGCAGGCCACAGGACGGTACCAACGAAGTTGACAGAGCCAGCTTTGGAATCAAGTTTGCCACAGAGGATTGTTGTGCGAGAGCACCATAACGGAGTGATGTTGAACCGGAGGAGCAGGGTAGTTGGAGCTGATATGGTAAGTGAAACATCAATATCACTGCCCTGTCCATGTATACATACATACATACATACATATGTAGGTACTAACCTCACCTCTAGCAAAGCAAAAACGGCATAATCCACATAATAAGCAATCCCCTGCACCCACCCCCAGAGACACGCACAATGCTGCACCAAGCACCAGCCGATTTCGGCACCTTCACACTGGCGCTAGCACGCACGAAACTTGCCTCCTACTTTGACCCGGCGCAGCGACAGGGCGGGACAGTCTTTGTGCCCACGAATGCTGCGTTTAGACGGCTTGGGGAGTGTGCTAATCGGTTTCTTTTCTCGAGAGAGGGTGAGGGGTGTTTGCGTGCGCTGATGCAGTATCATATTGTGCCGAATCGGACGCTTTACTCGGATATCTTGTATAGCAGGAATGGGAAGGCTCATCGGTTGTTTTCTGGCCATGGTAGTGGGAATGGGCTCGAGGATAAGGGTGAGGGTGGACTAGAGGAAGAGTCTGCGAATGTGCGAATTCCGACTCTGTTGAACAAGAGGGATTTGGGGGTGGATGTTAAAAAGGGGTCTGGTGAGGTTGATATGCGGGTTAATGGGTTTGTTAGGGTTGAGCGATTGGATTTGTTGGCGAGAGATGGGGTAGTGCATGTTCTAGACCGGGTGTTGATTCCGCCGAGGAAGATTCGGGATCAAGATGAAGGTGAAGATGGGGAAGAATTGATGATTGACGAACTTGTGGAGAGGTTGGATGGTTGTGTCTATGGGGTGACTCGTGGTGAACTGTGAGAAGGTGTCTACAGGCTTACGATCAAGGAAAGCAATTTGAAATTCTTCATTCCTATGTGTGTGTTTCAATCACGATGGCGAGCGAGATCTGTGCTTGCAAAATAAAACAAAAGATGTAACCCTTGAGTTAAACCCCTGAGCGAATGCCTCTAGTTGACAGCCTGCCAAACCAGAGACATGAGCATCAAACAGGTGGTCAGAAATAGCAAGCAGCCAGAAACCATAACGATTACCACGTGTAAAATGTTTCAAAGACTCGCTAGTGCATTCGTCTAGCTGGCTTCATCAGAGCCTGGAAGGAAGACTCGAGAGCTTTCTTGACCTCCTTGTAGCTGACAATGAAGCAACTCTGCTCGTCGCGGCTGACCAAATGGATCTTCTCGTCAGTTCCCGCATCCAGCTTGTTCAAACAAGTGAGGATATGGCCAAGATCAACCACCGCTTCACCTTGGCTATCCACCGAGTGGAAGACGTAATCGCGGAAAAGCTTTAGGAAGTAGCGTTCTCCACTCTCCGACCAGCGTTGATCAAGTTCATATTCAGGGCGTTCATTGATGAGCCCGAGTTTGCTCATCAGTCGCACAATTCGTCCATTCTCTAACTCACGGCCGAGATCAGAGTTCAGCTGATCATCCAGGTGGAGTGCCGAATCAAAAGTCGACATCAGCTGGGATGAGATGCCAGTGATAAAAGTGTCGATGGTTCGCTCCTGATCCTTCTGCAGTCCATTCAACAGCCAGAACACAGAGCTCTTCAACTGAGGACTGTAGGCACGAGTGAAATGCTCCATGGCTTTGGTGGGGTTGTGGATGACAGTGGGCGAGTTGGCGCCAAGGGTGACGATCAATTGGCCGAAGTTGACTAGATCTTGTCGCTGGAGGTCGGCCACCGTCCGCTGGGTGTCGAATTGCACCACATCAAGAATAGCGCAGGCATTAATGCGGATACGGGTCTTAGCAGTAAGCAAAACCTTGCTAGGCTCGAGCACCCGGGCAGCAAGACCATTGGCGTGAATCGCCTTGAGCCCATTCGCGATCTGGGTCATGTAGCCCCAGAGAATTTGCTCAGGAATATGAGCATTAGTGTGACGGCCTGGGAAGCGGGTTCCAGCGTTTAGATGTTGGTCTGCAAGTGTCTTGGACAGTGGGTGATAGTCGGTCACAAAGATCAAAGAACTGTCTTGGAAGCTGCGACTAGTGAACGCGTCATGAATGGTCACTACACTGGCGTTGCAGACGCGCTTCCAGGCTTGCACAGAACGGATAGCCTTCTCATTGGTCAAGCGGAAACCTATTAAGGTTAGTTGGAAGCTACAAAAATAGAGATGGGGAGATTGTCACCCTCGAGTCTGCGAAGAGCATAAAAGGTGCCATCTTTGCTAGACTGGGCCTTGTAGATCCAGCTCGGGTAGCCAAAGGTCGCAGCATTCTTCTGATGACTGAGATCCAGAGGGACAAGGGAATGGAAATAGTCGACCTGGGCAGGGAGTTGGGTGTCTTCCAGTCCGTCAGCATGAGTACAAATCATTGTCAATTGCAGTCCGACATACTAGGGAGAGTTTGAAGAGTAGCTGCCGATTTCTTCTGCAGTTCTTCGCGCAAGTCGTTGGGAATAAAGAGATCATGCACGTTGCGCTGGTATCCCAATGTGTTCTGGCTGTGAGGGCCAATTGGGGCATACAAATGGTACTGAATCTATTGGACGGTTAGAACTCACTCAAAGCAACGAAGAGAAAGATCCATTGGATACCAACGTACCGGTTGCTGGAATCCAGTTTGGTTTGCAAAGAAAGCGCCTCCCATCGCGCCAGTAGGGTCGTGGGAATAAGGATTGGCAGAGACAGGGCCAACAGCACCGGGAGTCATGGGAGTTGGGGTGGTCACAAAAGGATCAAACGCAACCGTGGAGGTGATTCCTCCATTGCCATTGCCCTGAAGAGGTGTCTGGGTGGGAACATTAGCAGGATTTCTCAGAGCAGCGCTGAAGCGCGGGGGGATATGCTGTCGAGGCAGACGGGAAGTGAAGTACTGGGGGGTATCAGAACTCCCAGGATCAAATTCCGCTGCCAGGGCAGACAATTCACCCAGCGCCATCGCGATGATAGAGATGATGATAAGAATACGGCCAGTGCAGAAAGAGAGATTGGGATGGTTAAGCAAAGAAGAAGCAATCCAGGCATGGGGGGAATCGATTGATAGGGTAGGGACGACTGACCACGTGCTCAAAGCCCTGAGGGACAAACTCCTGCACATCGGCTACCGCCCAATCTTGCACTGCTTCTGACCGTGTTGTTGGCGTACTGGTGTTTGAACCTTTTCCCCAACATTAGTGGATGCCCTTGTAACCTTTCTCCCTCTTCCCACAAAGCACATACGTGATGATGTTGTTCGAGGTTGGAAAGGAGCTGCACTAGCAGCTTTCGGAGATATAGCGGTGGACTTTTTCGGTGCTGATACACCGTTCCCGGACAGTAGAGATGGGGTGAAACTAGGTGAGTCGACATTGAACCGTTTCTTGCTATCAAATGAAACAGTCCTTGTTAGCAAAGCTCGTCTAGCTTTCGCCTAAAAGACCAAGCTTGCACCGCACCTGTCCGACTGGTTTGCATTGAGCTTTGATGGGTCATGATTGAAAGCACAACCTGGATACAAGAGTCCCAAATCAGCTTCACCACCCACGCTGGCCGTGACCAAGGTTTGCCCATACCTTTGTCTTCATAGCGGCATCGCCCATAGATGGTCACGTTGCGGCACAATGTGTCTTTCGCGTTCTCTATCAAGCAGAATCATTGTTGTCAGCAACTCTATCCGTCTCAAATTTTGATTTTATCTCCGGCTTGCCCGTCTTAAAACCTGAAATGGAAGTGATATGCTGGCCTTTGACTTCGAATCACACTCACCGCGGCTCTTCATTTTCGGTGATCCTGTCGTCCGACGAGCATCCTCCAATGGAGGCTTTCCGGCAGACGCCATGATATCTGGCTGAAACCCACTTGATGGTGCGGATCAGCGCAAAAAGATCCCCATTGAAACCGGACTCGTTAGGGAACAAAGGATGCTATTTGCTGAAAACCACATTCCCCAGCTTCAATCCTATATAACTTCAAGTCACCAATGGTCCATGCAATTGGCAGCGGGTCAATTCCGGGAGAGCCCACGGACTTCGGGCGGTATTTCAACCGATAACAATAGGCATGAATGGAATATAAGGATAAGACCAAAGCCGTCTCTCATCCCAAGGAATGATTAAGAGCGACAGAACCGATGGAAATGAAGACGCGGGGCGAGAAACGAACTCGAGTGAAGGGGGATACGCACGGGCCAGGCGGTCAGAACATCAATGAGAGCTTCGTCTTGAGGCCACTTGAGCTTCGACGTCACGTCGTTCTTACCATCTATGTAGTGACATTTCCGCATGTGCTCAATGACCTCCCGCTGATGATCTTCATCTCTATGGCTGTTCTTTTCTCTCTCTTTTGATACCACCCATATCCCTAAGTTTATGGCCTACGGCCTTTCTACGGCAAGATGTCACAACCGGAGGTGGACCTGGACCAGCTTTCCGATAGCGAGAAGTCTACGCTAGAAATGTACATGGCTGTCACTAGCCAGGAACCTTCAGAGGCAATTCCTCTACTACAACGGTCGCAATGGAATCTGCAGGTGGGTCTATCTTCCCGGGCTTCTGGCCAAGCATACGAGAGTTTAACTGATCCCCGCATGATAGATTGCCATATCCAAGTTCTTCGATGGCGAAGGCCCAGATCCCCTTGAAGAAGCCCGTGCTGCCATGAATCGCCCGCCTCCACCCCAACCCAACCGCCGAACCCAGAATTTAATGACCGACGATTTGACTGAACCCTTGTCGCAAGTTACTCGTGCCACAGCTACGGACCTGGCTCCACGAGTTGACACACAACCAGGAGACCAGCCAATCTACCGGCCTCCATTTATTCTTAGTCTACTTCTCAGTCCCTTCAATTTGGTGTATCGACTTCTCTACAGTTCATTCCGGCTCTTTGGTGCCCTCTTCCCTTTCTTGCCACGCTTGTTCAACAGGACGGCGAACCCTGCTCTCCAAGGTGCTCGTCGGAATACCACTGGCCGTCGATCCCTCGGCCCCAAGGATACTGCTGCTCGCTTTATCCGCGAGTTTGAGGAAGAATATGAATCTAACCCAATTCCGTTCTTGGAGAATGGATACAACATGGCGCTGGAGAAAGCCCATCGCGACTTGAAGTACCTCGTGGTCATTCTCTTATCTCCAGAGCACGATGATACGAATAGCTGGGCCCGTGATACCCTACTGGCACCTGAGGTCGTGGAATTCATCAACGACCCCCAAAACAACCTCCTGGTGTGGGGCGGCAACGTGCGAGACTCCGAAGCTTACCAAGTCGCGAACTCATTGAAATGCACCAAATTCCCTTTTGCAGCGGTCATTGTTCATACCCCAAATGTTTCGTCAACCGCCATGTCTGTCGTAGGACGGATCGCAGGTCTCACTACACCATCCGAGGTGGTGAACAAGCTCCGGACAGTCGTGGCATCTAACAGTGAGCCTCTGAACCGACTCCGATCTTCACGTGCTGAGCAACAAGCCTCGCGCAGCCTCCGCGAGGAGCAAGACTCGGCTTACGAGCGGTCGCTGGCGATCGACCGTGAACGGGCGCGCCAGCGCCGGGAAGCGGAGATGGCACGCCAACGCGAAGAACAGGAAGCCGCTGCTCGACAGGCGGCCGAGGAGCAGCGGCGCCGCAATCTCGCCCAGTGGAAACTTTGGCGCGTGCAATCGCTTAGCGCGGAGCCTGGGCCAGATGTCAAGGATGCCGTCCGTATTAGCGTGCGGCTCCCGTCTGGCGAGCGTATCATGCGCAAGTTTGCGCCCGATGCAGACATTGAAGAGATCTACGCAGTGGTTGAGTGCTACGAGATTTTACAGGAGCAGGATACAGAGCGTCCCTTGGCGAGTGTCCCAGAAGGGTTTGTGCACCAATACAGATTTCGACTGGTCTCACCGATGCCTCGGGTGGTGTATGCTGTTGATGAAGGAGGGTCGATTAGAGAGAAGATTGGCCGTGGTGGTAATCTGTTGGTAGAACTGATCGATGAGGAAGATGATGCAGATGATGACGAGGCTGTGACCGACACGTCTTGAATATGATTCAGATGTTTCTTTTGTGGGTTCCTTGGAAGACCATGACTGATACATCGCTCTGTTGTTGTTGTTTTTTTTTCCAATATCCAATGTACAATTTAGATTATTATGATTCGATATTTCACTTTTTCCCTGTGGCTGGTTTACATATCTGGTCAGATTTTGAAAGTGTGTGCTTACCTGAACAGGCATACTCCGTATTTAGCATTAGCATCACGTAAAAATCATTGTAGCCTGGCGACTTTCTCACTGGGCTTGTCCGAAGGACCAATAGATCATCGGGCTGCATATCAGCCCCATGCAAGGGGTCTCTGGGCACGTATCTGACAGTGCCACATCCTACGTGAGATTTCCAAGGAATTCTAATAAATTCTAATAATATCGGAGACTCTTTGACTCGGACGAAATAGGCCGGATTTGGTCCGTTCACACGATTAGGGATTAGGAGAGGGGTTACCTGGGTACATACATATATGTACATATGTATGTAGCCCTGAGGGTACGAGGACTTAAGGACCGGAGATAAGAAGGATTCCAACATTGGAAAGTGATAGGCGGTTTATTGTCAAAGATTTATCCATCTGGGCATGGATCCATCCCGCCAGGACCCCACCTGGGCAGGAATAATAGATGAGTCATCCCGCTCGGATGCACCGTGCCCGGACATCCGAGCCCTATGTGAAACGGATAGATATAGTTCCGGGTTGCTGACCATGGACACGTGTGGCAATGTAATAAGAACATGCCATGTACATCGATATACCTGACATCTACCCCTTGCTTGCCTGTCATCTTGAAGTATCAGGTACATCCAGTATAGAATCATACATCGCATTCGTGTTTGCTCTTCCATGTAGGGAGTACAATAAAATAACGAAGATGGCCATTTGATGCCCATTGTTTACCTTGATAGAGATACAGTGGTGTTATTGTCTTGGCACCCAAGCCACCAAGGCTAGGGTCTGGCAAAATCCGCAACACAATTCCACCATATTCCCTAAAGTTGAAATCTCCGGAAACTCAACTGCTCCGCCCCGGGTCTGTTCCAACGGGAGGCCCCGTTTTTATTTTCTTTCCGGCAAAAGGATACAACCTTTCCGGGTCCCGATCTTTGAGATCTCTTGAACTCTTTTTTATTTTACTTACTTTTTCGTGTTCGTACTTAAATTCAAGTTCTTCGCTCATTGCGTTCCCTTCGTTATTTTCCTCTCCGACCCCCTAATCTTTGTACAATCTTATATCCATCCCGTTGATGGTGATCACCCCTATCCATCTTTTATAGGGATATTACCCCCACTCAATCAGTTCTATCTCCTATTAATCTGACAGTGACCGTGCTGGAAGGTCACCATGTCGCTCCTAGGGACATTGAACCCCAGCATTGCTGGCACCCAAGAGCAGGAATCCTATGTCGCCAACATGGAAGCTCGCCGCCATGATCCCACCGCCAGCGTGAGCACCGATGACACCGCTAATGAGAAGGGTGAAATTGGCAGCGAGGAGTACTCCGAGGCCGAGGTCACTCGCTTGGCCCAGCAACTCACCCGCCAGTCAACACGCTTCTCTGTCTCAACCCAAAATGCAGAGAACCCTTTCATCGAAACCCATGAGGACTCAACCCTCAACCCTCACAGTGAAAACTTCAAGGCTAAGAATTGGATGAAGAACATCCTTGCTATTCAATCCCGCGACCCAGAACGATACCCGAAGCGTCAGGCCGGTCTGTCATTCAAAAACCTCAGTGTGCACGGCTTTGGCAGTCCCACGGATTACCAGAAGGATGTGGCCAACTCCGTTCTGCAAATTGGTGCCCTGTTCCGTAAGATGACCGGCACTGGCAAGCAGAAGATTCAGATTCTCCGCGACTTCGATGGTCTCATTAAGAGTGGCGAGATGCTGGTCGTTCTCGGCCGTCCTGGATCTGGTTGTTCGACTTTCTTGAAGACCATTGCAGGAGATCTGAACGGTATCTTCAAGGATGCCAACTCTCATATGAACTACCAAGGAATCTCTGATAAGCAGATGCGCAACCAGTTCCGCGGTGAGGCCATCTACACTGCCGAAACCGATGTGCATTTCCCTCAGCTGTCTGTGGGGAATACTTTGAAATTTGCTGCTCTAGCTCGTGCCCCGCGCAACCGTTTGCCAGGCGTCAGTCGCGATCAGTATGCAGAGCACATGCGTGATGTTGTGATGGCTATGCTTGGTCTTTCGCACACTATCAACACCCAGGTCGGTAACGATTTCATCCGTGGTGTCTCTGGTGGTGAACGGAAGCGTGTCAGTATTGCTGAGGCCGCCCTCTGCGGCAGCCCTCTCCAATGTTGGGATAACAGTACCCGTGGTCTGGACAGTGCCAATGCCCTAGAGTTCTGCAGGACATTGAATCTGATGTCCAAGTACTCGGGCACCACCTGTGCGGTCGCTATCTACCAGGCATCCCAGAGTGCCTACGATGTCTTCGACAAGGTGACTGTGCTGTACGAGGGCCGGCAGATCTACTTCGGACGTACCACCGAGGCCAAGGAATTTTTCACCAACATGGGCTTCCACTGTCCCGACCGCCAGACTACCGCCGATTTCCTAACCTCTCTTACTAGCCCCGCTGAGCGAATTGTTAAGCCTGGCTTTGAGAACATGGTTCCTCGTACCCCCGACGAGTTCGCCACTGCTTGGAAAAACAGTGCTGCGTACAAGGAGCTTCAGAAAGAGATTGCGGACTACGATCAGCAGTACCCTATTGGTGGCGAGTCGTTCCAGAAGTTCGTCGAGTCTCGCAAGGCTATGCAGTCGAAGGGTCAGCGTGTCAAGTCTCCATACACACTATCTGTCACCGAACAGGTCCACATCTGTGTAACACGTGGTTTCCAGCGTTTGAAGGGTGACTACAGTTTAACTATATCGGCTTTGATTGGAAACACGATCATGGCGTTGATTATCGGCTCGGTTTTCTTCCAATTGCCCAAGGATGTGACCAGTTTCTACTCTCGTGGCGCCCTTCTCTTCTTCGCCGTCCTACTCAACTCCTTCTCCAGTGCCCTGGAGATTCTGACTCTTTACGCGCAACGTCCTATTGTCGAGAAGCAAGCTCGCTACGCCATGTATCATCCGTTTGCCGAAGCAATCTCGTCAATGATATGTGACATGCCGTATAAAGTTCTTAACGCTATCACTTTCAACATCACACTCTACTTTATGACTGGTCTTCGCGAAACCGCCGGCGCCTTCTTCACCTTCCTACTATTCTCTTTCGTGACTACCTTAACCATGTCCATGGTTTTCCGTACTATCGCTTCTTACTCGCGTACTCTGTCTCAGGCTCTGGTGCCCGCGGCCATCCTGATCCTCGGTCTGGTCATCTACACTGGATTCACCATCCCAACCCGCAACATGCTTGGCTGGTCTCGCTGGATGAACTACATTGACCCGATCGCTTATGGTTTCGAGACTTTGATTGTGAACGAGTTCCACGGTCGCGACTTCCCCTGCAACCCAGGGTCTTTCATCCCGGTCGGAGACTCCTACACAGATGTCGGCCAGTTCAACAAGATCTGCTCGGTGAAAGGAGCCGTGGCCGGTCAGAACTTTGTCAGCGGTGAGGCCTACTACACTGCAAGCTTCCAGTACTCCAACAGCCACAGGTGGAGAAATCTGGGAATCATGATTGGGTTCATGGTCTTCTTCATGGCTACCTACCTTATCGGTACCGAGTACATCTCCGAGTCCAAGTCGAAGGGCGAGGTTCTGCTTTTCCGTCGCGGCTACGCCCCCAAGCACTCCGGCGGCTCCGAGGATGACCTTGAGCAGACAAACGCAGTGTCCTCTGCTGAAAAGAAGGATGGTGCTAGCTCCGACGGTGAAGCAACCTCTGCTGCAATCCAGAGACAAACTGCTATCTTCCAATGGCAAGACGTGTGTTACGATATCCATATCAAGAAGGAGGAACGTCGCATTCTCGATCACGTCGACGGCTGGGTTAAGCCCGGTACCTGCACTGCTCTTATGGGTGTTTCTGGAGCCGGTAAAACCACTCTTCTGGATGTCCTTGCTACGCGTGTGACAATGGGTGTTGTGTCCGGTGAAATGTTAGTTGATGGTCGTCCTCGCGACCAGTCTTTCCAGCGTAAGACTGGCTACGTTCAACAACAGGATCTCCATCTCCACACTACCACGGTCCGCGAGGCTCTCCGCTTTAGTGCTATTCTCCGTCAGCCGCGTCATGTTCCTCGTCAGGAGAAACTCGACTATGTCGAGGAAGTGATCAAGCTTCTTGGAATGGAACACTATGCGGATGCCGTCGTCGGTGTCCCCGGTGAAGGTCTTAATGTCGAACAGCGTAAGCGTCTTACTATTGGTGTCGAGCTAGCTGCTAAGCCGCAGCTGCTTCTGTTCCTGGACGAGCCCACTTCGGGTCTTGACAGTCAAACATCTTGGTCTATCTTAGATCTTATTGATACTTTGACTAAGCACGGTCAGGCTATTCTCTGCACTATTCACCAGCCCTCTGCTATGCTCTTCCAGCGATTCGATCGTCTCTTGTTCCTCGCCAAGGGTGGTAGGACCGTCTATTTTGGAGACATCGGCGAACAGTCCTCCACGCTTTCCAACTACTTTGAAAGAAACGGTGCGCCCAAGCTGTCTCCCGAGGCCAATCCTGCCGAGTGGATGCTTGAGGTCATTGGAGCTGCCCCTGGAACTCATAGTGATATCGACTGGCCTGCCGTGTGGCGCGATAGCCCTGAGCGTAAGGAAGTCCACAACCACCTTGCCGAGCTCAAGAACAACCTCTCCCTGAAGCCTGTTGCCACAACCGACAGCGACCCAACTGGTTTCAACGAATTCGCCGCACCGTTTGCCGTTCAACTGTGGGAGTGTCTCGTTCGCGTGTTCAGCCAATACTGGCGAACTCCAGTCTACATCTACTCTAAGATTGCGCTCTGCACATTGACAGCGCTCTACGTCGGTTTCTCCTTCTTCCACGCCCAGAACAGTATCCAAGGACTGCAAAATCAAATGTTCAGTGTCTTCATGTTAATGACAGTCTTCGGTAACTTGGTGCAACAAATTATGCCGCACTTCGTCACCCAGCGCTCTCTCTACGAAGTCCGCGAACGCCCCTCCAAATCATACTCCTGGCAAGCGTTCATGGCAGCAAACATCATTGTCGAACTCCCGTGGAATGCCCTCATGTCTGTTCTCATCTTCGTCTGCTGGTACTATCCCATCGGGCTACAACGTAACACCAGTCCCGACGACCTCCACGAGCGCGGCGCCCTGATGTGGCTCCTCATCCTAACCTTCATGATCTTCACCTGCACTTTCGCCCATATGATGATTGCTGGCATCGAGCTCGCCGAAACAGGAGGCAACATTGCCAACCTGCTCTTCTCCCTCTGTCTGATCTTCTGTGGTGTCCTCGCTACCCCGGACAAAATGCCCGGTTTCTGGATTTTCATGTACCGCGTCTCGCCATTCACGTATCTAGTCTCTGCAATGCTTTCAACTGGTACATCCGGCGCAAACGTCTACTGCGAGCCCGTCGAGATGCTCCACTTCGAGCCCACTGCCGGCAAGACCTGTTTCGAATACATGAACACCTACATCAACGGACTCTATTCCGCCAACGGAACCCAGATATCTGCTCCTTATGGCGGCTACCTCCAGAACGGGAATGCCACTAGCAACTGCTCTTTCTGCAGCGTTGACAAGACTGATACTTTCCTCTCGAGCATCCTGAGTTACTACAGCGACGCATGGCGTAACTTTGGAATCATGTGGGCGTTTATCATCTTCAACATGTTTGCCGCTGTGGGTATCTACTGGCTTGCTCGTGTGCCCAAGGGAACACGCAGCAAGAAGACGAAGACTGCTTGATTGATTTTTCTTATGATTTCATGGTTCTCTTTTCTTTTCTTTTGGTCCAACTGAACATCTTTTCAGTGGCTATTATTCTCACGAAAACACTCTGCATTAGACCGCCATATCTAATCCCTCCACTCTTCTTGTTGCGCAGTTGCAGAGTTGCACATTCTATTGTTTACATATTACACCCGGTCCTGCAAATAGGGATGGCCTAGATAATATATACTCTGGCTCAGAGCCTTGTTCAATTAAATGTTTATTACATCTTTCATTTAAATATCCCATGCACACTAAGTAGATAAGACGGTGAATCCCCTTCCAATGTTCCCAGTAACAAATTATCAAATGTATACGAGAAAATTTTGGAGATTGCATATGATAGTATAGTATATAGTTACACATTAAGCAACATTATATATGCACGAACCGCCAACCGCAAGGCACAGCAGAAGTAAGGGCACAACGGAAAAAAAATGTATTGAACAAGATAACAAGAAAAAAAAACCGCTTAATGAGAACAAAAGCACAAAGGGATACAAACACTCCACAAACGAAGCTTCACCATGTAAAAGCCTCCTCAGCAAAATCCACCACAGCCCCCTTCCCAATCCTCTCCCTAGCCGCAGACCTAACCTCATCAGCAAAGGCCCCAGGCCCACAGACACTAACCAGCGTCGCCCCGGTCCTCCCCGGCAAAATCTCGTCAAGAACAACATCCGGCTTACACCGACCTGAATGCATAAGCACTGTCGCAGAAGGACTAACGATATCCGCTGCGCGACGTGGCTTCGAGACGAAAAGCTTAACAACAAGAACATTCCTTCGATTCGGCAGTCGCAGGATCTGATCCATGTACCTAGTTACCCAGGTGAGGTGGTCTGTAGACCGGACAGACCAGACCAGGTAGACTTTCCGTGTTGCGGCGGTGTTCTGTTCGGCTGCGGTCACGAGTGCGCGCGTGTATAGTAGGTGGTGGGTTATTCCTGCGCCGGCACTGAAGAGAACTGCTGTGCCGTAACTTGAAAGGTTTGTTGGGTGTGAGCCGTAGGGGCCTTCGATAAAGCCTGATAAGGTGAGGGTCTTTGAGGGGGCGGCGTTGGCGAGGTTGTAGAGGCGACGGGTCATGCCTTTTTGGGCACCGATTATGAGGGAGACTTGGGTTGTTGGTTTTAAGGGTTTGGTTGGCAGGTCGGACTGTTTTTCGAGATCGGTGTATCTTTTGCTCTGTCTTGCTGGTTGGCTTGAGGAGGGGATCAACGCTGCTGTGCTGCTCGTGCTAGGCTCGGCCCAGGCGATTGAAAATGGGTGTGACATCCACCATGAGATGCTGGGGATGTAGGCGAAGACGTGGCAGCCTGGTTTGATCTGGACGAGTTTCGGGAGATGGAAGGTTACTCGACAGGCTTCGCCTGGGAGGGCTTCGACGACCATTGTTGTTGTGCCGGAGGTTGAGACGTTCAGATGAACGAGGCGGAAGAGGCGTGCGAGTCGGTCGCCTATCCAGAGACAGGCGATCGTGCGAGCCCAGCTTTGCTGCGGGAGATTGTCCAGCTGCAGGTGCAGGTATACGCCTAGGAAGGCGAACACTGCGGCGAGTTGGTGCAGGTGTAGGAAGGTCTCGTAGAAGGCGTGGCGGATGGGTGAGGGGGAGTGTAGGCTGAGGAATACCATCGCGACTGTTCCTATCAGGCCCCAGTAGAAGAAGGGGGTCTCACGTACGCGGGCGAGCATGCGGGTGAAGTCTTCCTCGTCAACGGCATTGACGGCCCATGCGGCTGTATGCGCAACTGACTCAAGGACGACAATGCGGCCGAGCCAGCGGTGGAGGAGGTTGTACGTATCAAAGCTGATGTGAAGGATTGGGATTAAGGGGTTATTTCGGCCGGCGAGGAGGAAAAGCGGGACCATGTTGAGAACAGCCAGCGTCCCGGATCGGCCGCGCAGCTCGGCCACCAAGGCTGCCTTGTTGTTGACACTATAGTCCAGGATGACGCAGTATGCGACTTGGCTGGCGAAGTATAATGCAACCAGGATGGTCTGCAGTCGGGAGGGTAAGGTGCCGACATTGACAGCGGAAGAGAGCTGTAATTCTCGGTTGTGTCTCTTTTTTCCTAATGGGGCGTAGAGGATGTACTTCTTGATGTTGGACCACCATGTTGATTGTTCCTGGGCCCAGAAGGTCTGCTGGCGCTTGTTTGCACTGGATGCGGTGATTTGACGTAGATAGGCATGGCTGATCTGGGCGACTCGGCCACAGAACAATACAACCGCCACGACGGTCAGGGAAATGTAGATGATCCGAGTAAAGATGACATCGCGAGGGACGTCCACGCCACCCAACCCCCTTGAGTACTCATATATGTAGGTGGCGTTCGACCCGTACCCTCGTGCCGCAATATGCGGATGGGTTGCTGCCATTGAACAAGCGCAGATATTGAAGAAAGAAAGAAAGATGTTTCGGTCAGGGCAGAAGACATGCACAGCAGTGCTTCTGACGTTGCACAAGCCCCTTGTCGACGATCTGGAATATGTTTCAAGCTGCTCAACAGCCGAGGTCAAAATATGAGGATTTGCAAGTCGATTCGACGTGGGCGTTTGCGGGGAATCGAAGTCGAAGACAGTAGATAGACCAGATGGGATGAATTATAAACAGGGCTAGCGAAAGTGAGTCGATATAGATAGCGACCTCTTTGATTGTATCGGACAAAGACAATGTCTTATAATGGGAACATTATGCCTGCTTCGTTTTGAAAGTTGACAATGAACAATGTGGATTGTTTCAATGTGAATGTCCAGGATGAAGTCAACAAAGCAACCCAAAATAACCCTGAACTTTGGAATTCTACAGAAATTAGCATGTCACCAAGAATTGGATTTTGGTAGAGGCTCACTCTGAAGAGATGTCTGGAATGCAAGCAAGGGGGGGCACGTTTTTTACGAGAGAAAAAGTTAAATCTGAAAAAAGAGAAAGAAAGAGAATGTATTCAACAATCGAGACCAGCCGACTGTGTTCAAAGCCAAGAGAATGAAAGGAATGGAAGAAAAAAATGAAAGCAAGATCAGCCGTAGAGGACGGAGGACGGAGAAAAGGAAGCAGGGATATGTCAGATTTCCGCACAACCCCTGTAGACCCCTGTATGTGGTATATTGTATGCTGATTAGCTGTTCAAGGCGTTTAAATGGCCGATAGACCTATCGGAATAACTCCTTTGATGACCCTGAAGACGCCATTGTTTCCAATGAGACTAGCGTCCCCTTTCGATAGGCGTGGGTGTGCTGATGATTTGCTGACAATCCCTGCCAATCCAAGTTAGATTGTGCGCACGACACCTTTAGATGAGGGCTCGTGAACTCTGAGACATAATTAATTAAGTAAACTTCGAAGGTTCCGGTGAACACCCGGTGAAAAGCCGTAAACAGAGGCAGTTCCTGAGGCCGGTGTTTTGTTGTAAGACATGGGCTTTGTGGGCTCCGTCGGAGGTTTCAAGTTTGGCAGAGATGCGCACTGACCACTTCTACACTCTACAAAGTACACAACATCAGACCATAACCTGACCATATCCTGATCTTATTCTGATCATATTCTGATCATATTCTGATCTTATTCTGATCATAATCTAGTCATAAGCTCAAAAAAAAAAACAAAAAAAAAAAAAACAAATTCATAATGTTCAATATCATATACATGATACTCATTTTCAACATTTACCGGCCCATCCATCCACCATCCACGGTGAGGATCTCGCCAGATACATAGCTGCTAGCCTGACTAGCTAAATACACAACAGCGCCCTTGAAATCCTCGGGCTTTCCCCATCGGCCAGCGGGGATGCGTGCCATGATACCGGCATTTCGGTCAGCATCGGCAATGAGGGCGGTGTTCATATCGGTAGCAATATATCCGGGGGCAATGGCGTTCACATTGATCCCCTTGGCAAGCCAGTCATTTGAGAGTGCTTTCGTCAACTGTCCAATACCACCTTTGGATGCTGCATAGGCGGGGACCGTAATCCCACCTTGGAAAGTGAGCAAAGATGCCACATTAATGATGGAGCCACGGCGACCCTGTGGGAATTCAGAGGCGTCGCGCGCCAGCAGGTATGTGGCGAATTCTCTGCACATGATAAAGACGGAGGAGAGGTTGATTTCGAGGACCTATACATTATTCCACGAATGAGACATAGTGTTTCAAGGGGCGGATTTATATTGCGGGCTTATATCGGGGTGTTCTCGACTCACCTCATCCCAGTCCTCATCAGGGAATTTTTCGGCCGGGTGTCGTCGTTGGATCCCTGCGCAGTTCACCAGAATCTCGGGCTTCAGTCCTTGTTTGGTCAACGCCGGGATGATGCCTTTGATGGCTTGGCGATCCCCAAGCTCGGCAACATGGATCCATGCCTTGCGTCCAAGCCGATTGATGATCTCATCTTTGGTCAATGTGTTGGTGGTGTCTCTCTATTCACATGTTAATATGTGCTCTCCAGCTCTTTCC
The DNA here is from genome assembly GCA_928213465.1 of Penicillium sclerotigenum. Classification (NCBI taxonomy): domain Eukaryota; kingdom Fungi; phylum Ascomycota; class Eurotiomycetes; order Eurotiales; family Aspergillaceae; genus Penicillium; species Penicillium sclerotigenum. Next base: position 24,758 of record CAKMRK010000196.1, on the reverse strand, counting down.
TAAGTGGCTCACCTGAATCAAGACAATATCGGCGCCGGCCTCGGCCAGGGCAAAGGCCATAGCTTGGCCAATACCTCGTGTTCCCCCAGTGACGATGGCGGTTTTCCCGCTTAGGGAAAAGAGGGACATTACATCTGCCATTGTGTGAATATGTATATTAAGTTGCAAAGATGCAAAAGATTCTGAAATGAAAAGAATTCAAAGAACTCAAAGAATCAACTGGGAGGAGCTCCAAATAAGAAATTCAATCAGATCCGAGAACGCGGGGTTACTCCGGGCAATACCTATAGCCGATTTCAATAGCCGTCGGCAATTGACACAGCGGTTTTCCTACGATTTTACCTTAACAACATATGTTAGTTATAGAAATATGACCGGGCTATTAAATAGCGTAGAAAGAGATGAGCCATCTCTAATACTCTAGTAATTTTTAGCATCCAAATATGTCATAAAAGAAAGATTACATATAGTTATGAAGGTCAAGGTCATGTTGACTAATATTAACAAGGTTCCCATTAGGTTGGGGCACCTTCCCCCCACATTGGGGAGACGCTGGGGTTGGAGATACTTTGAGCATGGACTCGATGAGTAAGGGTCTGTGGACTTCTCCGTGGGGAAGGTTTGACTTGGATTTTCATACTCTTCACGGTTCCTGTAGTTATGGATGAAGAATCAGAAGCCACTCGGCGAGATATCGCCAAGCGCGTTTCTCGAGCCTGCTTGCATTGCAGACAGCGCAAATCTCGTTGTGACCTGTAAGGATCATCTGGTTTCCCACCCCCCCCTTCCTTCCCCGTTTCAGCCACCGAATCCCTTGTCTTTCCCCGGATCGGCAATATATTGGGTCCGCACTGATCGCATGCAGAGACTCCAACGGTAATCCTGGCAGACCACCATGTCAGCGTTGCGTACGCGAAAACCGCGAATGCGTCCTAGGTGGATCGAATCGTGGAGGTCGTCGAATCCGAAAAAACAAAATCAAAAACTTCACACCAGCCAATCGGTCGCCAGACAAGGATTCAGAAGCATCAAGCCCAACCACCTCGGAGAACCGTAGAGTGCAATCGGCATCCTATCCCGGCCAGCTAGTCTTCTTGCCACCTAACCCACCAGCGCCAGCCTCAGCATCCGTTGAGGAAGATGATACCTCAATATCATCCGTCCCGCGCAATCCATCAGACGCCTGGCAGTGCTTGACCGGCATCGCCACAGAAGGCACGGGGGCAATACCCGAGGTCCGCAACGACCATGTTAGATCGGAGCCAACAACCTTCCCAACATACAACAACCTACGCAACGGTGTTATCTCAGACTTTAGCAACCCAACTACTGGTATTAGGGCTTACAGACTCGTTCAAACGTGCGCCTTAGACCCGGAAACGGTGTGGCAACTGATCTCCCGCTATGCGGAGAATTTCCATCCGTATCTGCCCCTCGTGCCGCGCAAGTACTTCACGCGCACGGCACTAGACGCCTTCGCCGCCAATGAGAAGCACCTGCTCACCGCAGTCCTGACAATCGCCTCCAAGGACTTGGTCGACCAGCCCGAGATCCACGAGTACTGCTCCAAGTACATGCACGAGCTGATTTCCGGCATCGCCGCGGGTGCAGAGTGTGATGTTGAAGCGGTTGAAGCGCTTCTGCTACTTGCCGAGTGGGAACCGCAGGGATTGCGGCCTCGTATTGAGTGCGTTGGGCGCGGAGAGGAAGACCGCGCTGCGTGGATGCATGTCGGGCTTGCGTTGCGCTCAGGCTATTTCATCGGCATGGATCGCACTTCTTTCCGTGGGGATCCTTATGGCGATCAGGAAAGTGAGGCTCGGCGCCGACTGGCCTGGGCGAGCTGCTATGTCTCTGATCGTTTGATTTCAGTGCGCATTGGACGTGCTTTCTGGTCTCGTGGCCCGGGGCCCATGACTGGTCTTGTCAGTCAGGATTTTCCATCCCTGCAGCCGGTTAACGAGGGTGATGAGGACTATGCAAAGATCTTTCAGGCTATGCTAGATCTTACGCAGCTTTATGGAAATGTTCATGAAGTTTTGTATTCAGGGATGCGTACTAGTAACCAGATGATGTTGATGGGAGACTATGTCAAATATGTGGATGACTTCCGTCTGGCGATTCTGCGGTGGAAGTCACTCTGGGGATCACTGAATTGTAAGTTGACCTTTTCTCGATTCTTTTATTTCTGGGTATGTCTTGGTTCTAACATATCAATAGGTTCACCACCTATGCGAGCAACACTGCAGTTATCATACGAGTACTTGCGTTTATATACAACTGCTTTCGCGTTCCAAGCTGCGATCTCCCAGTCGCTAGTCAAACCGAAAACTGACCGACAAGGTCAGCGAGAACATCTACGATCCACGTTCAAGAATGTCGCTTCGATGCAGGATTCACGGTTCATTTATGAATCTGTTGATGCGGCCAAGTCATACCTAACAATCCTTGTGGATCTGGTTGATCCTGAGAAGCATCTCCATTTCATGCCTCTTCGCTTCTACCTGTGAGTTTTTCTTTTATCGCGCGTTATGTTGAGACAAACAGCTCATGCGATTTAGATATGGCATCTATTCTGCCGTTTTCCTCTACAAGGTAAGACTCTTGTTCAGTACACTCCTGGCCCGCACATCATCTGACCGATACCATAGGCTCGTTCCTTCGGGATGATGGCCCCATCAGAGGAAGCAAAAGTCCATGGCCTGGTCATCCGAACGACTGAAGTCCTCAAACAAGCAAGCGCCGGCACCGACGATGTCGGGTCGCGCTATGCTCGCCTTCTAGAGCTTCTGTGGAAGCCCAAAGCTACGAACCCATCCGAGGAGACACTGCAAAACAGTGACTTCTCACTGCAAACGGCCCCTCCGAACACGGTCGCAGACGCAGGATACATGCAATTCAGCCCTGCCAATGACTTCTCATGGCTGGATTTAGAAGCCGTGGGCGATTATGTATCCGGGGACCAGATTTCTGGTGGTTTGTTGGGACTGGATGCGTTCCAGAATGCATCCGATATGTACCAATCTGGAGAGCCACGCTCACAGTCTTGGCAACCGTCTGCTTGGACGGGGGATATGAGCAGCAGCCTTCTCTTTTGAATTGTTGGGATAGGGTTTTCATATCGCGTGATGCATGTGATGCGCGTGATGTGGTACCCCCACGCCCCAACGGCAATTGACGCGGGGGGTGCTGCGGGGCAGCATCGGAGATGGTCCCGAGGGGCAACCGAGGCCGCCTTGCCCGATCAAACTTGCAGATTTGAGAGTTTACTTCTGCACTTTATCATTGCATATCATCACACACATATCAAATCTGTCGCATCATGTCACTTAACGAGATCCAGGGTCGACTTGCGCTTATCACCGGTGCATCGGGAGGGTAAGCTATTCCCCAGACTCATGTTACCCCAACACGGAGAATGAATAACTGACAATGTATTTTGCAGAATTGGAGCTGCCTGTGCATACCAGCTTGCCCAACATGGAGTGCATCTCGCCCTGACATATGCGACCAACCTGACCGCAATGAACGCACTGGTGACCGATCTGCAGAGCAAATACCCCGATAACAAGCTCCGTATCTCAATCCACAAAGTGGACGTCGGCTCCGCTGACGACATTGAGGCGATGTTCCAGCAGATCGACACCGAGCACGGCCACCGGCCTGATATCCTGATCTCGAATGCCGGATACGGGAAGCGGATTCCGCAAATCTGGGATTGCTCTCTCGAAGAGTTCGATTATACTTTACATGTCAACCTGCGCGCTTCATTCATTCTCGTCAAGGGAGTGGTTGAGCATATGAAGACCCAGAATTGGGGGCGTATTGTGTTTATGTCCTCGATTGCTGCGCAAGGCGGAGGAATCAATGGATGCCGTATGTGACTCGTTGACTTTCTGGAGAATATCAGACTAACTCTCTGTTAGACTACGCTGCGTCTAAAGGTGGTCTGACAGGCATGATGAAGAACCTTTCTACCCGACTGGCTGAATTCAATATCAGTGTTAACGATGTGGCACCTGCCATGATTGGTGCCACCGGTATGATCCCTGACGCTGCGGCTATCCCTGAGGTGGCAGCTGGTATTCCACTCGGTCGCCTCGGGACTCCTGAGGAGACGGCCAATGTTGTGACTATGCTTGTGAAAACAGGATACATGACGGGCCAGAGCCTCTTGCTAGGTGGAGGGTTGAAATGAGCAATATTAGGAAAATCAATAGAAAGAGGGGGGCAAATATCGCCCTAAAATGTATTACTGTTGTCAAAACCTAGATTTAATTTGTATGCTCAATTTTGTATGCTCAATTTTGTATGCTCAATTTTGTACATACATATATATCCATCCCTTTGCTTTAATTTCACAATCCGGGTATTTTCGAACACAATTCATCATCATCACCATCACCACATTCACAGAGAGCCATTGGCGCCCCGTCGACTCTCAATAATAACTTTCACAACAGGGTTTCCGTCCTCATCAACTCCCTTCCCAGCAAGTGTAAAGGCCCGCTCCCCCTCCTCCAACTTAAGCCTGTGAGTAACAACCTTCTGCTCAACGCTCTTCACCTTCCCACTCGCCAGCAGGGCAATAGCAGCAGGGTAGGCATGTCCATCATAACGGAACACACCAATGATATCCACCTCACGCAGCGCCGCGGCGCCAACAGGCAGTGTCTGGATAGGGTTTCCCATTCCAATCTGCACCAGCACACCACCAGGCGCACTAGCATAGATACCAGCCTGCACACAAGCGGGCACACCAGTACAGTCATAAACACGACTGAAACCGTTAACCACAAGTCCATCCTTCACACCAACCGCCTCGATCAATTTAGCCGCAACCTTCTGCGCATTCTCCAGTGCATAAGCGGTCTGCTCAGCATGAGGTGCATCCTTCGCCGGAGGTGGAGTCTCCGCCCTGGGAATAAGAGCAGTCTTAAGCCCAAGCCCCATATCCTCAGCGATCTTCAGCCTCCGCGCATCAATATCCGCAACAACAATCGACGAGAAATTCTCACTAGCAGCCAACGCGCCAGCAAGCAGGAGACCAATTGCGCCAGCGCCGAAGACCAGCGCCACAGTCTCCTCCCCAGCAGCGCGGTTCTGCATAACCTCCTCCTTACTCGGCGGGTGTGAGCGACGCACAGCATGCAGCGTGACAGCCAGGGGCTCGACGAGCGCACCACCTGCATCAGACACGCTGTCCGGAAGCAGGTGGCACATATCTGCGGGGTGGTTTGTGCGCTCCATCAGCGTGCCGTCGAGGTGCGGGAAGGCTTTTGCTGAGCTGCGGAATTGCATGGCTTTGCAGATGTTGTAGCGGCCTTGTTTGCAGAGCGCGCAGGTGCGGCATGGGAGACCGACTTCCAACGCCACGCGGTCGCCGACTTTGAGGGTTGTGACGGCGCTGCCGATGGCTGTTACTGTACCGGCGGATTCGTGGCCTAGACACATTGGTGCCCGTACAACGAAGTCGCCATTGCGGCCGTGGCTGTAGTAGTGCAGGTCTGAGCCGCAAATTCCAGTTGCGCGGATGGCAACTTGGACTTCGTTTGTAGATGGGGCGGGGATGGTGCGTTGTTCCTAGATTTGGGTTAGTTTGGGCCCTTGGGGTTTTGTTTGGGGTTTACTTACTAGGCGGAGGTCTTTGGCGCCGTGGAGAACGAGCGCAGCGGTGGTTGTGTTTGCCATAGTGTGTGTATGTAGTATAGGGAGTAGTTAGTAAGAAGTTTCAAAGATAAAAAATTGCTTGAAGTAAGGAAATTAAGTAAAAAGCGAAACCCGACCTTTGACGGCATTCCAAGTCGGCCCGTTGATTCCCCTCAAATGACCCAAATGGCCCCACTCGGTCCTCGTGGGGGGAAGGCTCGGGGCCGGAGGTGCTCCGCTGTCGGCTAATAGCACATAAATGGTGATTTCAATACCCGACGTGGGGGTGATTCTTCTTGTATTTACTATGCAGAAGGTTAGAAGTTATATGTTAATAGGTTAAAATAAGTGAACTTGATCGATTGTATAGAGAGATAAATGTAGAAATAGATTAGTAGAGATATGATGGTTGGTGTACAAATATACGATGTATATATACGATATCTAGGGTTATATCTATATTCAAGAGACCGTCGGAGGAGCACCCCCGTCACGACATGGGGGTTCCGCGATTGCGGGGATCTTCAAGAATCTTTTCCAGGGCTGATTTCCTGGACTCTTGGGATTTATTTCTTTTCTTTCATTCTCAAACTTGTTGACCCCCGAATTACTCGCTTCCTTCCTTCGATCCTCTTGTCCTCTTGATATACTCCTATAGAACCATAGAGTCTTGCAAATGTGAGCAACCCCGCTGACATCATTTGACGCATCTAACATTTGCAGAAACATGGCAACACAATCCGCTCTCCTTATTGGAGAAATCACACACGCGCGTAAGGAGTGGGAGAGCATCTCATCTCTTTTGACATTGAAGGTAAGCGATTCCTATTGCGCCGCGATCGAATCCCGCTAAAGCAGACAAATCAGGAATTCCCCAGCGGAACCAGAGAAGAGTTCATTGCAAACTGCAAGGCTGGCAAGTACGATGATGTAGTCGCTCTCTACCGGTCCAACAACTCCACCAAGGTAGACATCGGCCTTACTCCTTCACTTCGAGTTTTCCTACTCACAGCGCATAGTACACCGGTCCATTCAATGCAGAAATGCTCGCAGTCCTGCCCAAATCACTCAAGTACATCTGCCACAACGGCGCAGGATACGACAACATCGATGTTCCCGCCTGCACAGAGAGGAACATCGCTGTATCCAGCACCCCAGTCGCTGTCAACAACGCGACAGCCGACGTGGGCATTTTCCTGATGATCGGCGCTCTGCGCCAGGCTCACGTGCCTATTACTGCTCTCCGGGAAGGTAAGTGGCTCCAAAGTAGAGCGGGATGATCTTCCTCAATAACCAGTAACTAACTGTAATCCCAATGATAGGAAAGTGGCAAGGCCCGTTCACTGCAGGAGGAAAGGAGTACAGAACCACCCTAGGCCACGACCCCAAGAACAAGGTTCTCGGAATTTTAGGCATGGGAGGCATCGGACGGGTACGTAGCACAGACGGTAGTACACCACCCGACCCAAGCTAATGACGAACAGGAAATGGCAATTCGCGCCAAGGCCTTTGGCATGAAGATTCAGTACCACAACCGATCCCGTCTACCAGCCGAGCTGGAAGTCGGTGCGACATACGTCTCATTCGATGAGTTGCTCGCCAGTTCAGACGTGCTCAGCTTGAACTTGGCCTTGAACCCATCTACGCGCCACATTATTGGTGCGGCCGAGTTCGCCAAGATGAAGGATGGTATCGTGATTGTTAACACGGCGCGTGGTGCGCTGATTGATGAGAAGGCATTGGTTGCGGCACTTGACTCTGGCAAGGTATGTAATGCTGCGCATTGAACTTAAACCCTCCTTCCATGATGGGAGAATCCCGGCTGACTGGCGGTTGTTACATAGGTGCGCTCTGCTGGTCTGGACGTGTATGAGTGCGAGCCTGAAATTGAGCCCGGGCTTGTCAGCAACCCTAATGTTATGCTGCTGCCCCATATTGGTACTGGAACTTATGAGACTCAGAAGGAGATGGAGATTCTGGTGCTGGATAACCTGCGGTCGGCTGTTGAGAAGGGTGAGCTTATTACACAGGTGCCAGAGCAGAAGAAGTAGACAAATATGGTCAATGTAGATATTCATTTATGAAGAATAAAATTTGTTCCGTTCAATCATCAAGAATCGAGTATACATGTACTTTCCAAGGGCAATGCCGAGGTGTTCACCTTAGATAATTACTTCACTAAGTGGATTGTAACCAGATTGACACCTGATATATGGGGCAGAAGTCCAATGACTAAGCTCTGACATAACTCGAAGGGAAATCCACCCAAAGCGGCTAGCGTTAGGGCTCGCTTAGGGCCAGAGCGCCAAGAGCGAAAAAAACCGCACCAAATCTAGTGGCTCAAGCGAGAGCCGGACGACGACGAAAAGCGACAACAACTCATCACCGAGGACCATCACACCCCCCTCGCCAACTCCTTCAAGATGGTGAGTGCTGCATGTCCCTATCATCGATAATGACCATTCCGAATTCCATTCTCTACGAAATGCCACCCGTGTGATACACATTCAATGTCCGATCGCCGGGTCGACTTTCGCCAACATCACCAACACCCAACGACGATCTCATTGCTAACGAGCAATGATTTTCACAGGTCCGTTACGCCGCCCAGGAGATCTCGGAGGCCAAGAGCGCCCGCGCGCGCGGCTCTTACCTCCGTGTCAGCTTCAAGAACACCCGTGAGACCGCCCAGGCCGTCAACGGCATGAAGCTGTCCAAGGCCCTCACTTTCCTCGAGAACGTTACCAAGAAGACCATGGCCGTTCCCATGCGCCGCTACGCTGGCTCCACCGGTCGCACTGCTCAGGGTGAGTTACCCTTTTTTTTATATTTCTTGAAATTCCGGATAGATCGGAGGAATGGGTTGTGGGAAGACGATCAGCATCACCAAATATACGACAGCCACTGGGGTATTCAATGAAATGAAAGGACGAGGAAGACATGAATGGAACGAAAGGATGGATTTTTTGGCTTATTGGCGATGCTGTGGATTTGCAATCTGGATGAAATTTGTGAACGGAGTCGAGCATCGACTGACAATTTTTGGATTTACAGGCAAGCAGTTCGGTGTCTCCAAGGCCCGCTGGCCCGTCAAGTCTGCTGAGCACATCATTGATCTGCTCAAGAACGCTGAGGCCAACGCCGATGGCAAGGGTCTCGACACCAGCGCCTTGATCATCAAGCGCATCCAGGTCAACCAGGCTCCCAAGGGTCGCCGCCGCACTTACCGTGCTCACGGTCGTGTACGTTTTTCCCCTAAAAAGTTACGGTTGAGTCTGTATCCAAAAATGCTGACTTTTCTTTCCAGATCAACCCCTACATGACCAACCCCTGCCACATCGAGCTCATCCTCACCGAGGCTGCCGAGGAGGTCAAGAAGGCCCCCGAGGACAAGCAGGTCCGCCTCTCTTCCCGCCAGCGTGGCACCCAGATCCGCCGTGCTCTCATTGAGGCATAAACGGATCGCCATAAGAAGGTGTGAGGGGACGTGATGTGAAAAGATTTTTGCGGTGGACGGGAAGGATCGGAGTTCTGTGCATCTGCTGTGTATGTTGGAACGGAATCGATACCGGATCATACAAGATTTTAAGGTCATGGCGCCAACACTCGGAGGAGAACCCAATAAAAAGTTTAAACGATATGGCCCAAGGTGATGGAAATAGGATTCTGTACTTCCCGATCCAATCATGATACAAACGTGGTTCTTTCTCCGTGACTCTATCGAGTGTTTTCTCTTTTGATAGAGACTGTTTCTCCGTTTCTGTCTTGTCTAGCTGCATACCTCTGTCGAGGTTCTAATCTTTCGGTCATATAATATGATCATATTTTTTCTGTTTTAATATGCATCCGATCCATTGTAGCGAGGACTGGATGTCTCGATGGCACGGTTGAATGAAGTACAGGCTGACCTCTATATCCACTTTATACGAGGGGATTCTTGACGTGGATGGAACCACAAGCCAATCAACCTATACTACTTCTGGTCTCCGACAATTCTTATCTAGGAATATGGCACGGGGAACATCCATTTATATATAAGCAGATCTACATGCGGGGGTATAAGTAGTCCAAAATAGAATACACTTCTAAGGCTCATTCATCATCCCAATTTACTTCCTCCATATATATATATATATACTCACGGATCAAACCACAATGACCAACCTCTCAGACCACCGCCTCCTCTGCTTCGACGTCTACGGCACTCTAATAGACTGGGAAAGCGGCATCATCACCGCATTAGAACCAATCCTCTCAAAAAGTGCCACCCCATTCACCCGCGAACACCTCCTAACCACCTACCACGACCTAGAAAGCACCCAACAAACCGCAACCCCAGACCTCCCATACTCAGACCTACTATCAGCCATCCACCCCACTCTCGCCGCGCGCCTCGGCCTCAACCCACCAACCGACGAAGAAAGCCGCGAGTTTGGCAACTCCGTCGGGACATGGCCAGCCTTCCCAGACACCGTTGATGCCTTGCGCCGACTATCAAAGCACTGCAAGCTGGTGGTGCTATCGAACGTGGACCGGGCTTCATTCGCCAAGTCCAATGCCGGCAGCTTGCAGGGCGTGTCTTTTGATATGATTCTTACCGCGCAGGATATTGGCAGTTATAAGCCTGATCCACGGAACTTTGAGTACATGTTGAATGCTGTGCAGCGTGAGTTTGGGGTTGGGTCTAGAGAGGTCCTGCAGACGGCGCAGAGCCAGTTTCACGATCATCAACCTGCGAGGAAGGTTGGGATTAAGTCGGTTTGGATTGAGAGGCCTGGGGCTTTGATGGGGAATACAGGGGATCCCATCTTTGATTGGAGGTTTGAGACTTTGGGGGAAATGGCCAATGCTGTTGAAGCAGAGAGGGGTGTGGCGATAGATATGTGAAGAGTACGTATTGTCAAGTACTTGGTACTTCTAAATATAGTGTCAACACATATTGAAGTTGTGTACTGTGTACGCTCGCACGTGGCTGAGTCAGGAATAAAAACGTCCTTGCCTGAGACTAATTGCCTGGAGCCTGGATGGTCTTCAGCTTGGCAATGCAAAACACCTGGATGCGTGCGTGGAATGTGGCTTTGACCTGTTGGAGATAATTGACGTTATATATATCTCTCTATCACTGTCCCGTTTCTTCGATTTCTTAGGGTGGGCACCTATTGCTAGTTCCCTGCAGGCTAGTTCGAAGTCGGCACTTAGCCCCCGGTTATCATTATTCTTTGACAATCTGAACCCTTTTTTTTTTCTTTTCAAAATTTCCACTAAAAAGCAAGAGACTGTGCGAGCACCATGAAGCGCTTCCTGGGATCTCTGAGCAGGCGCTCAAGTGAGTGTCTCACCGTCTCCACGTCTCCCCGCAGATTCGCTGACCCGTACCTGGACATAGGCTCCAGTGACAGTATTGAACATAGTGAAGACTCACCAGAAGCCATTGTTCTCAAAGAAATTGTTTGTGCTGATTTCAGAGCGACTGAATAAAACATACTGACATCTTCTCTAGACTGCCTTCTGCGAATCGAATGCAACTGATGATGTGAATGGTTCTTCGCGTGACGCGGTATGTGCCTCGGAGATGACAACAACATCCCTTTCAAGACTGACAATCGCATTCGCACCCGTCTAGCAAGGAAACGAATTCGTCCACCTCCCTAAAATTGTCGAAACCGCCGAATCGAGCCCCAATGCCGCCAAGGAAGCGGCTCTGCGCATTCGCAAGTACTTCTCCGATCCTGCCGGCACCCCGAACCAAACCCAGTACAATGCGATCATGCTCATGCGCATCCTGGTCGACAACCCAGGTCATACCTTTACACGCAACTTCGATGCCAAATTCGTGACGATCGTGAAAGAGCTACTGCGCACAGGACGCGACTGGCACGTGCAGAACTATCTCCGCCAGTATTTGGATACCCTCGAGCAACAGCGCGCATGGGACGAAGATCTCAAACTGCTGTTGCAGATGTGGGCCAAGGAGAAGACGAAAGCCTCGCACGGTTTGGTGAGCACCTCATAGTCTCTCTGCGCGCCGTCCAAAATTCTAACCTAACCAGATCGACCGTTTCCCAATGAATTCCATCATCCCGCCGCAAGTTCCAGCCAGACCTCAGGGTTACCACCAGCAACCATACAGACAGTCCCGCGCGCCGGCAAATACCCTCCCCAACCCAGTGGAACTAGTAGCCCGCATCGAGGAAGCGCGCAATTCGGCAAAGCTGCTAACGCAGTTCGTCCAGTCCACACCACCGGTAGAGCTAGAAGACAATGATCTCATCAAAGAGTTCGTTGACCGCTGCGGGACCGCTTCGCGTTTAATTCAAGGATATATCCAAATGAACAACCCGGCTCCGGACGAGGACACCCTATTGACGCTGATTGAGACGAACGACGAGATCTCCGTGGCGCTGTCACAGCAGCAGCGTGCCATGCTGAAGGCGCGCAAGATCAGAGGTTCTTCGTCGCCGGCTTCATCCAATTTGAATAGTCCCTCGCCGACGTCGCAGGCTGTCGCACCAGCCGCTACGAATTTCTCGCCTCCCCCAGGACCGCCAGCTCGGACTACAACACAGAACTCTGAGTCCTCTGCACCCGTCACGACACAACTGCCTTCTCCGACTATGACTGGTGGTCGCCCGCTTGCTTCCCACCCCGTCTCGGGATCGGCAACGAGCGCCCGATATGAATACAACTCTGAGGATTTCCAGGTGCGGAATCCTTTCGCTGATGACTATGCTACGAATGACCCGAATGAGAGAAATCGGGTGCATGGTAATTCGCAGCCACAGAGTGATCGCGTGCGCTTCCAGCCTACTGAGCAGGAGCGTTAGCGTCATGTAGGGACCAATTGGTGATCGTCGATAGGACATCTTTTTTTTTAATATTGTCCAGTATCTGGACTCTCTTTCTTTTTGGTTATGCTTAGCTTTCTTTGGTTGCGGCTTTCTATTTTTGCAAGCGTGTAGCTTTTGTCTTTCTCCTTTGGTTCTCTTTCCTGATTTTTGGCCTCCATGATACCTCGCACATATGCCGCATATATTTATCAGCTTTTTACTTCGAACGCATTCAGCAGCATGCTTGACCTATAGGAGAGCGTGTGTGCGCCGTCAGCTCGTATTCTAGGTAGATACTATATCTTCCAGGGAAATACATACTTGCGAGTCTTATACCCTCCATGCTCCAGTGTAACGTGAAGCAGCTCGGGGTTATATAGATAACCCACATCACAAGCAAAGGAGTGGATGCATTGGTAGGAAGTCATCAACAGCAGCTACAAGAGAGTCCAAAAGAGTCCACACGGCCAATCCAAGGCTGGCTGTTTCCAGGTATTATCAGACACGTCATCCTGCAAGATAATTTTATTTACAGCAACAGAACTATACTATTCACTCCTCAATCTTGATAGCCACCCTCTCATTAGCTTCAGCCCTCTCCCTCGCCGCAATCTCCTCGGGGTAAGGCTTCCTCGCCCACACACGACGCCTGCATAAAAAGAAAGAGTCAGCATGCGCATCTTCACTCTCACACGGGAGAAGGAAAAAAAAAGAGAAAACAAAAGGAAAACAAACGCTCGCTCATAAATATGATACCGAGGATTCTTAAGCTCAGCCCTCAACTTCGCCACATAAACAATAACCTCATCCTGAGTCCACGGCTCTGGCGCCCCGAATTTACAAAGCAACCACATAGCCCATCCTTCCATACCAGACATCCAATGCTGATAGTTGACTGTTCCAGCCTCTTTGTATTTCTGGTCACGGGCCCACGGCCCGATAGGCCATTTGTATTCTTTTTCACGGATATCCACGAACCCAGCCTTGCGGAAGGCGTCTTGCATCATGTCGATTGTTTCCAGTGGGCGGCCAGCGCGCTGGCCGCATGCTGATAGGGCCGGCCCCCAGGTGCGCAGGATGTTGTCTGCTGGTAGACTGTCGTCGTCGCATTCGATGTAAGGGCTTGCTTCTAGTTGTTCGATCCAGCCGCCTGGGCGGATGTTGCTAGTGCGGTTGGGTTAGATGGATGGCGATGGGGATCACGGCGGCTTACTCGTAGCATTGCTGGTAGAGACGAGCCCATTCTGCGTCGTCGAAGGAACCGATCATGAGGCGCATGTGGATTAGGTCTTGAGGTTCGTTCCAGGTCCATTCTTCGGCGATGTTGTCGACTTCCAGAGTGCAGTTTGGGGGTACCCATGTTACTGGTGGTGGGAAGAGATCGACTCCGCGGACGTTGGCTGGGGGTTGGTGGGGGTTTATGGTTAATATGTTGGTGTTTAATGTGGTATAGGTACATTCGATTAGGATCATGGACTTACTTGTTGGGAACATGTCGGCTACATCGCTAGAAGAGAGTGAGTGATGGGTCCTTGGGTCATATGAAAGGGTATTTTTCTCTCCACATACATGGCCCAGTTACCCAGACCTGTTCCAAGGTCGAGGATATTTTTGGGATCTTTAACGGGAGCCCGGAACAGGGGGTTTTCTTGGTCTGACTCCATGACGAGAGCTACTAAGTGGCTGCGATAGTTAGTTATCATTGAAAGGAAGAACAAGAAGACCATATGGATAGGAGGATTCTACATACCCTGCTTCGTATGTCTCAAATTGCTTTTCGTCTGATGGAACCCTAATAGGAAATAAGCAGGTTATGTCTTGATTCGGAAACCCAGGCGTACAGATATTCCTTGTTGCTCAATGTTTGATATCGTCGGCCATTCTCTACTAGCCCCCGATAGAGTGAGGAGCCAATCGAAGTGGTTTCCCTGAGATGGTGTGAGATATTTTTTTCTTCATATATAGGACAAAGAGATGGTATTTACGATTGCCAGTCATCACCATAAACGGTCGTGACATGGGTCGTGGGATCCTAATACTTTGTCAGAAAAATAAAGAACAGAAGACAAAGAGACAAACATACCACGGCGATATCATCCTCGGGCTCCGTATGTATTTTATCCATTGTACAAACAATTGGGAGTTCACATAAAAAAAAGTCAGGAAGATGAGAGTCGAGAGAAAGGTGAAGAATGAAGAATCCGAGACATGTGCAACGGGGGTTTGGATTGGATGCAAAGGCATTGGACCACATGGCACCCCGCTCTCATGTCAAAGGCCATAATAGGAACTATAAAGAAACCTTTCCTGTCATAGGCCTCGTGGGCTTTGATATATGGGATTGTGGGGTGGAAACCTCTTCCGGTCGGGATGAAGCCTCGGATTGGATGTCGTTTGAGGAGGTGCATGTGAAATAGCAAAAGTACCATTCTCTACCAATAGGAAGTGTATGTACAAAGTGTATTCTTCAGAGACATTCTGCAGAAATGTCACTTAGTCTGGCTAAATCTTACTCCATTCCCTGCACCAGGGATATTTTTTTACGAAAATCAAAGCTTATTGACTGGACTTTTTTCACCTCACCCCAAAGATCCTATCAAAAACCGATGTCTATCAAGGTCTATCAAGGTCTATCAATGTATCAAGGTCTATTACTTGGTAGGGTTGAGCTTGGTTAGGGGGGTTTATAAGTGTCACCGACGGTCAGGTGACATCGTCTTTCAGGCATTAAATTATGATTCGTTATAATTTCTGACACGAGAGATACGAAATCTTGCAGAAATTAGCTTAGTTTTTATTTAAATGGCCAAATTTACAGTGTACTTACATCTTCGTATATTCCCAGAGGACTCGGTGTATCTGCGGGGGAGATGGGCCATCAAATAGGCTATGCGGGAACCCGGGATGGCGCCTTCACACTCGAACTATAGAACTATATAATAACCCAACAATATAACTAGTAACTATTCCTCATTGCAAATAACACCATATTTATATCTACAAATCCCAAAAAAATGTCAAACTCCCCTCCAAAATGCACAGCATCATCCAACAAACCATCCCCAAAACCCACACCCTAAGAACCATGCCCCACCAACCCCAACCCAATGTACATGGAGAACACCTAATCCAAATAAAGACCTACAGTCCCTGCGCTGGCGAACTCCTCTAGCCAAAGAACTTCCCCCCTACCAACAGAGTGCACTCTAATCCCATGCCCGGACATGGCAGGAAAATCGTCCGGGCTGGTGCGGTTCCTGTCTTCTGCCCAGAAGGATTGACAGGTACTTTTTCTTCATGCTCCTGGTAGCGGGGAAAGCGGGGAGAGATGAATCTGGAGGCTGCTAAGCTTGCTTGAACTGGAAAGAAAGTTCTTGTTACTGCTGCTTCGGGTGTGGGTACTTGGCTTGTGCAGTTGGTCACTTAGCTTGGTGCGGGGGTTGGTTGCGACGTGTGGTCCTTGGAATGTGGAGTTTGTGAAGCTTGGCGCAGAGGAGGTGCTTAATTATTCGGTTGCAGATTGGACTATAATGTTGCCAGCTAATAAGGTGGATGTTGTTGTTGATTGTGTTGGAGGGAAGGCTCTTGGTCATGCGTCGTGGACTGTTCACTGTTAAGGATGGTGGTGTGGTGCTGAGTATCTACCAGCCACCTTTGCAGGCCCAGCCGATGGGTTTGAAAGTCAAGGTGTGAAAACTTGGACTCTGTGTTATGCAGTCCGTGAGGAGACAGTTAGAGGAGATTACGAAGTTGGTTGAGAAAGAGGTGTTTGGGATTGGCGGATAGTGTCTGGGCTTTTGAGAAGTATGAAGAGGCATTTGAGAGACTGGATGGAGGGTATGTAAAGGGGAAGATGTTCTTTGCTCGCTGAATCACTAAGAGCTGAGGGATGCTTCTCCAACACAGGGGACACGAGCTATCACTTCTGAGGGCTTGGTCTTGGTCCTGAGTAGAATACACCCAATGTCGTCTAACTGAAGCATATAGGTGCAACTAAAATGATTCTAATGTGACTTAAATTGGTTTAATCTGCACTAGGAATATTCTCCATTGCTTCATCGGCGTCTAGATTCCTAACCCTAACACCAAAGCTGCTAGGTTCTCTTCTGTCTCTCACCAACATCGCATTCCCCTGACGTGACCACGCCCATGGTTGATGATGCGTCTATCAAAATTAGTTAGTTAGTGGACTTAGAATAAGAGACCTTATAAATAATGAAGAGTCGATTAGGTATAGATAGGAGTCTGCAAAGGAGGCTCTGTAAAGTACTCGATCCAAGCAGCTCTGGTTTCATGGTCGGCAGTGGCATTTTCGACAAGCCGATGCCAATAACTTTGAGCTTCATTAATTGCAATATCAAAATGTAAGAGAGTATCCGTAAGTTGAAATTGCTCGCTCTTTGGAGGCATTGTGGATATTAGTTTGCGTTAATGTCTCCTTGTCGGGAAGAGGCTGAAAGCGAAGCAACGAAAGTCAGATATTGCGCATGTGATATTGTTCTCTCTATTAGACTTTAGTATGAAACCCTTGAGCACGGAATATCTAGTCAGTTTCATCAAATTTAGTTTGATTTTTAAAGCACCGAGTGGACTACCACAGATTCAGGGTCATCCTGGAATGAAATTGGGTAAACGTCTAAGCACCACTGCCAAGTCAAGGCTATTCTACAATCTCCACGTTCTTAATCAAAGTAAAGCGCCCATCAGTTCCATGTCTCACCTGTTGACCCCCCCCTTGGCAGGTCCCATCAACGTGAAACTCGGCCCATCCCTGTTCGGCGCGTGGAGGCTTGGCAACCCTAGCCTGAAGCCTCAGAAAGCCTCAGGAACGCCGGGCTCGTCCCGAATGAGAAAAAATCATCCGGACTAGTTCAATATGCAGCCGAGGCCATATTGTCCCGATACGAATGCGATTTCCACTTACCAGTTCCACTAGTCCCTTCCCTGGTGGAGTACAGTCCCTTGAGTATATCCGATGTGTTTCAGTGTGATACGTGCGTTCAACCCTATTGGCTGTTCGACATGTCTCTAATAATTCTTGAGCTACTGTTTGTAGTTGATTAATGTCGTATACAGGTCAGCTAGAGCTCCTTTTGAATATGCCCACTATATAAGCGGCGGCATACCAGCGCAACACAAGTCCAATTGAGCACGCTGGTCAGTCTTTTTTGAACTCTCATTCACTTTTACATTCATTTTTTTCTCCGGTTTGATACCGTGCAGACTCTCGTTTACCAACTATACATTCATTCATCGGTCCGGTTTACCGATCAATTCCATTCACTTCTCCCGACATACCCAACTCGTCAAACATGAAGAACTTCACCCCCGCTCTGGCTTTCGCCAGCATCATTTCCTTGGTCAACGCCCATGGCTTTGTCACCAGCCCGGCAGCCCGTCAGCCCGGTACCGCCATGGGAGCCGCCTGTGGCAAGCAAGTCCTGTCCAACCAAAGCTCCGACAAGTACGGCAACATCCAAGGCGAGCTGCAAATTGCCGCCACCCAGAGCGACTACAACGCCGCCGAGTGTGATATCTGGCTTTGCAAGGGCTACAAGTTCGCCGATAACAAGGACAATGTTCAGTCGTACACGGCAGGAGAGAAGGTCGACTTCACTGTCGACATCCGCGCCCCGCACACCGGTGTCGCCAACGTCTCCGTCGTCGCTACTTCTTCCAACAAGGTCATTGGCGCCCCGCTGATCTCTTGGGACGTCTATGCATCCACCGCCACCGGTGTCACAGCCGACGAGACCAACTTCAGTGTCACTATCCCCGACGATCTCGGAAGCCAGTGTTCGACTGCTGGTGACTGTGTGCTGCAGTGGTACTGGTACGCAGAGTCAATTGACCAGACCTACGAGTCCTGCATTGACTTCACTCTTGGTGGATCTGGCTCGGCTCCTGTGGCATCGTCGGCCGTGGCATCGTCGGCCGTGGCGACCTCCAGCGCTACCGAGATTGCTGTTACTACGACTCCAATTGGCGCTGTTCAAACCCCCGCCGCGGCTGCCACCACGGCTGCTGCTCAGCTCACCACTTCCTCCACCCAGGTCGCTGCTCAGCCCACTACTTTCGCCACCGCTGCCCGTTCATCGACTACTTCCGCCGCGGCGGAAGTCCCTACCTCCAGCGCTGAGTCCTCCGCTAGCGCATCTGCTCTACCTTTCCCCACTGATAGTGCTTCGAATGTCGTGGCCTGGCTGGAGGCCTTGCTCGGCAAGTTGGTGAGCAACTAGATGCGGAAGGCGCGAAGAATGGCCCACTAAAAGGTGGGCGGCTTCAAAGCACACCGTGTTTAGCATTGGAACTACCCATACATCCTACGTCAGTTAGTAGATAGATATATCGGTAATTAAATATCAGATTGATCATGCTTGCTTCATCATGGATTCCAATGCAACGCTATTTGTAGCGGTAATCGGAGAGATCACCGAACATCCGACATCGCCACTTCGTAGATTTACCACGTCAAACATAAAGAAGATATAAAAAGAAAAAACAAGTACTTCCCCATAAAACCAAACATCTTCTAGTATTTCCCATCATCAAAACAATGCACTATCGCCTGAGCCCCGCAACGGCCAGACTATTCAACCACTCCCCAAGAATCCCAACAAGACAAGTCCACAGACACCTCACCACAACAATGTCGCAACAAAGCAAAGACTGGAGCGCAAGCCAATACCTCAAATTCGAAAAGGAACGCACCCAGCCCGCCCGGGATCTCCTATCCCACGTGCCCCTAAAAGCCCCAAAGAGAATAATCGACCTAGGCTGCGGCCCAGCGAACTCAACAACCGTCCTAGCAGAACAATACCCATCAGCAACAATAACAGGGCTAGACTCATCGCCGGACATGATCAAGCGCGCCAAGCAAGTCCTCCCAGACCGGGACTTCCACGTCGCAGACCTGTCAACCTACACGCCCGACGCAGGCAAGCCAGTCGACCTCTTCTTCTCGAACGCGGTGTTCCAGTGGCTGAAAGCCGACGACCGCATTGCAGTCATTAAGCGCCTGCTGCAGCCGCAGCGAAAGGGCGCTGTCTTCGCACTCCAGGTCCCGCATAACCTGGACGAGCCTTCGCATCTTCTTATGGGCGAGACTGCTGCGGCGGGCCCGTGGGCGGAGAAACTGGCTGGCGTGCAGAGAGATGGGTTTCAGTCGCCGCGGGAACTTTATGATCTTGTTAGGCCGTTTTGTAGTGAGGTTCACATCTTTGAGACGAGTTATTATCATTCGCTTGAGAGTCATGAGGCGGTTGTTGAGTGGGTTAAGGGTACGGGGTTGAGGCCGTTTGTGGATCCGTTGGATGATGCGGAGAAGGAGGGCTTCTTGGAGGATTATCTGAGGCGCTTGCGGGATGCTTATCCTGTTTCTGTGGATGGGAGGGTGTTGTTGAAGTATCCGCGGTTATTTATGGTTGCTGTGAAGTGATTTCGTTGCAGGTTTACTTGTGTATTTACGGCATTTTCTTACTATTTTCTTACTATTTTCTTTTTAATGTCGTAGAGCGTAGGACAGAAAGATTGGTCCCGGGGCTACCAAGTGTTCATACTCTAAGTCCAAAGTCCAAATAGATTAGACGAATTCACGTCCGTCATTGCAGTAAGATGTTTAGATTAAAATGAACACCATTCCCAGTGGCTTAGACTGTTCCCGAAGCAGCAATCTTAATAGTACCATCGGTCTTTCCAGACCGATCTAAGCTCTTGCTCTCTATCTTCTGGATAATATCCTGACCAGAAACAACCTCTCCAAAAACAACATGCTTACCGTCCAAGTGAGGAGTTTTCACAAACTGATACAGTCAGAACACACGTCTCCCATCTATTTCTTTTAGCGTAGTGTCGACTTACAGTAATGAAGAACTGAGAACCATTGGTATTCGGTCCAGCATTTGCCATGGAGAGCAATCCACCCTTAGTATGCTTGGTCTGAAAGTTCTCATCCGCAAACTTCTCCCCGTAGATAGACTTGCCGCCTGTGCCCTAAAGAGAAAGTAGAGATTAGCCCGGAACTCGGATTTGCCTGTGGAGGTACAGCGACTGACATTTCCGCGAGTAAAGTCACCACCTTGGGCCATGAACCCGGAAATTACACGGTGGAAAGCAGAGCCTGCATAGCCGAAGCCCTTTTCGCCTGTTGCGAGGGCACGGAAGTTGGTCGCGGTCTTGGGGACGATGTCGTCATAAAGTTTGAACACGATTCGACCCCAGTTTTCCACTGCATGGTGTTAGTGTCACTGAATCTAGTCAAGGGAGCGGACTTACCCTGGCCGCTGGCCGAAGTGTATTCGATATCAAAGTAGGGGTTGGACATGATGAATTAGATGATTTCGAGGTAAGATGGGAAGTAATGGGAAGTACAAAGGATACGGATGGGCTGGAAGGGGGCGGGGTATTTAATTGAGGGGCTCGGATCTGGGGTCATGCAGGAATGAGGTCATATTAGGGTTGAATTGTACCAGTTGGACGTATCAGAATACAGTTGGACAGAAGTTTGGCAGGGGGTTGATGTCAGATTCATCGGTACCTTATAGGGCTCTGGTCCAAAGGTTTGACCACGATTATACCCGTGGACATCTTCAACTTCAATGTGGACCTTTGTTTACTACTCAAAGGTTATTAATATTTTTCCTATTGGAATCAGGATTAAAAAGTGTCTGTTAAAGTTCAGTTCAGTGTATTGAGTCTTGTAAAAGCACCATCAGACCGTCGCAGACATCTGCGCAAAGATGCTGCCGTCAGGAAAAAAATCCGATGGCCACATGTGAAGTGCATCCAAGAACAGTTAACGAGAAATTGTAGGCGAGAAACTAGTAGGAATCATCTGAAAAAGTGGCCAACCAAGACTCATCTGGAGTCTGTCATCTCCGCCGCATCACCATCCGAGTGCGTTGCCACCGAAATCCCATTCCATCTACTCAGAATCTTAGGCTTTCTCTTGGGTGTCCTCGTGGGTGTCCTCGTGAGCGTCCTGGTTGGGATTGTTGTCAGAGGCGCTGGGCACAGTGGCTGGAACACCTTTCTCAAGCTTGATATTGAGGCGTGACCACTGTTTCTGGACAGTTCCAACGGACTTGCCCGCATCTTTAGCGACGGCAGGCCAGTCAATCTGTAAGACAACTTAGTCAGTATATGCATACTATCATATTGTGTGATATCATAGGTTTGGTCAGATATGTGAACACATCTGAGGGAGATTTTAAATACCTTCATGCCGCTGGACAGCTTGATACATTTCCATAAAAACACTAGGTCCCTGTCAATGGTAGAGGAAGAGCCCTTGACAGGGGAGCCTTTTGCAGGGGAAGGCTTGACTGGAGTTCGCTTTGCGATTCCGGCCTTGACAGGCTTGGTGGTAGTCTTGGGGGTGGTTGGCACTTTAGCCATGTCGATAAACGATAGAATTAAATCAAATTGAGTAGGAACGTCGGCGAGCAGGAGTGAGGAAATAGATATTTGGTAAATGAGAGACGAGCGAAGAATGAGTGAAGATGGATGGGAACTATTTGCGATTTATAGCGGGTGCTGCTGTGTTGCCCAAGTGTCCCGGGTGATTACGTTTGCCGACACATAAACTATCTGCTCTATGTAAAGACTTTGAAATACCTAAATATGTATATAGGCAGTAATAGAGTTAGCCAACGACGGCGGGGCACTCCTGATTGAGGAATAATATCAAATATCATCCTCCCTGTTTGCTCCCAGCACTTTAGTCCCCTAGCTTTGCAGATAGCTGCTTCTTCTCTTCTCCACGCAACTACAGACTTTCCAGAGCGATCCTATTTCTATAGTAGCTCTTCAGCTCTGAGAATTCTGAATCTGCATGACTGTATTCAATGCTTGCTTGATAGAATTGACAAAAGAGCAAGGAGGACAGCCGTAACTCGGCCACGCCAAATTCAATTTGGCCCCAAGGAAAACAGACACCATATTGGAGGCATTCTAGCCTTTCCAGGCAGGGTTAATATCTCCAGTGTGACTTTTGCATGACGGCGATATCAATCTACATCTATTAATACCATTCTACCTAAGCCTAAAGAACAGAGATATGCAAGTCATCATGTCAGCCATGGACCAACATTCAGCGCTATTAGCATAGATTATTCAGGTACCATTGAATATCCAATAGTAGTAGCTCGAATACTTGCAACAGTAATGTATGTATGTTGTATGTTGTATGTTATGCGTTGCATCAATGACGTGCCAAGTAGCCAAAGTGGGGCATGGGATCTTGATAAGCACAGCCACGATTAGAATTTATTTCTCCCCTTGCATGAAGGGTTTCTTTCATCCAATTCACCCCATTCACCCCATTCACCCCATTCACCCCTTTCATCATGGAGGAACACTTACGTCACAGTCTATCCAACCACCCGCATGCCTTCCAGAGTTTGCATCATACCCATAGTAGCTCACCGTCACACCGGACGGACAGAATGGCTCCGCTTTCCATTAATGAGGGGACTACAACCGCCCTTGAGCACGAGCTCACCACTATACAGCAACACCGCGGTGGAAATTCCAGCGACGAAGAAGGTCAACCTCCACCACGTTACTCGCCTGAAAGCGATCCGTTCCAGCTTGCCTCTAAGCTCAAGACCGAGGACGAGATCCGACAGATCAGAGCCAATATATCGCGGAAACGGGATTCCACCACTGCAAACAAAAGCCGGAAAGTTGGTTCCATAGTAAAAGACACTGCTCGCCGTGGAAAACAGGCTTTTGTCACCAGGAAGCTGCAGGGATTCTACGAGTCCCAAAATGAAAACATCGAGCGCATGCTGAAGCCCGTCGAGGAGCACCGACGTGCCGCCCGCGAATTGAGTATCGACAACCGTCTCAAGTACCGCATCGCCGTTTATGGTAGCTTTGCCGCGAATATTATTCTCTCAGTTATCCAGGTGTACGGTGCCGTCTCGTCCGGATCGCTCTCTCTGTTTACCACAATGGCCGACGCCATCTTCGACCCCATGTCCAACCTGACCCTCCTGCTGTGTAACAAGGCTGTCAACCGTGTGGACCCACGCAAGTTCCCAGCCGGAAAGGCCCGTATCGAAACCGCTGGCAATATCTGTTTCTGCTTCCTTATGACTGCCGTCTCTTTCATCATCATCGCCTTCTCTATTCGCGAACTGGTATCGGGCTCCGAGGAAGAAACCCAGTCTTTCCACCTCCCCTCTGTCATTGCTGTTGCCGTCGCCTTTGCCACCAAGTTTGCCCTCTTCTTGTACTGCTGGGCGCTGCGCAACCAGGTCTCGCAGATCCGCATTCTGTGGGAGGATCACCGCAATGATCTGTTCATCAATGGGTTTGGTATTCTCACCTCCGTCGGTGGTAGTAAGCTGCGCTGGTGGATTGATCCTATGGGTGCTATTATTCTGTCCGTGCTGGTCAGTGTGCTGTGGCTGCACTCCGCCTATGGCGAGTTCCAGTTGCTCATCGGCGTTACTGCTGACACGAAGATGCAGCAGCTTATCACTTATATTGGTATGTTCATTCCATTTCGGTTCATCTAGGTTCTGGTAAAACCATTCACTAACATTCCTTATCAGCCATGACCCACTCTCCTGTGATCACTGCCATCGATACCGTCCGTGCATACACATCTGGCCCTCGCCTGCTAGTCGAGGTAGATGTCGTGATGGACGCTGAGGCATCCCTGCGTGCCACCCATGATGTCGCCGAAGAGCTCCAGATTAAGCTGGAGTCCCTTCCTGACGTTGAGCGTGCTTATGTGCATGTTGACTACGAGACCACCCACAAGCCAGAGCATTCCCTGAAAAAGGAACTCTAGAGACTTCGCTTGACACAGCAATTTGGATTGGCTTTTTCACTTTTGGACAGCTGCAACTCGAAGTCCACCCACGGCTTCAATTTTCTTCAGGTGTTATTTTATTTGGGAAAGGAAAGCGTTATGTGACTGTTTCTTATTCAACTTAATGCAATTTTATTCCATACAATAGATCAATCCTTGCAGAAAATCACATAATAACTTGAAAACCTAGTGCCTTTCCCTGATGTCTTCTTTAGTGCCATTCTTGAGGTTTTCACGATAGTCGGCATTGGTCGTCCTTGAGTAGCCTGCTCGAGCCAAAGCGGCCTAAAGAACAGTTCCAAGAAACTAGGCATTGACTAGCAGGGCGTCGACGATCAACAGTTTCTGGAAGTGCCCCAGCGACTATGATCAAGTGGTTGTAGGGCCCTTTGAGCGGAATCCGTCTTATCGTCTTATCGTCTTATCGTCTTATCGTCTTATCGTCTTATCGTCTTATC